>VSMD01077396.1:0-10307 GCA_008750895.1 Mirza zaza | reverse complement strand
TATTTTTTTTTTTTTGAGACAGAGTTTCACTTTATTGCCCAGGCTAGAGTGAGTGCCGTGGCGTCAGCCTAGCTCACAGCAACCTCAAACTCCTGGGCTCAAGCAATCCTGCTGCCTCAGCCTCCCAAGTAGCTGGGACTACAGGCATGTGCCACCATGCCCGGCTAATTTTTTCTATATATATTTTAGTTGGCCAATTAATTTCTTTCTATTTATAGTAGAGATGGGGTCTCGCTCTTGCTCAGGCTGGTCTCGAACTCCTGAGCTCAAACGATCCGCCTACCTCGGCCTCCCAGAGAGCTAGGATTACAGACTTGAGCCACCGCGCTGGCCTTTTTCCATGATAGTTGTACCCCAGGAAATATCAGGACATATTGAAACCATGCAGAAAATACTCAAAGGATGCAGGACAGTTGCTCATTGCAGGGACTGTTGTCTCCATGGCAGAAAGGTCAGCATCCCTGCCTCCCGCCCACTAAGCTGGCACCCCCACATTATACCACCTGAAGATGCCCCATAGATGTCCACAGTGCCACCCAGGGAGGGACCACCCCCGAGACTCCTGGCTAGACTAGAGATTAGCGAGGAAGGAAGCTGGCGACGTTGGCAGGGCCAGGCTGAGCTGTTTGCTCTTGATCCTGGCACGAGGGAACCGTTGGAAGGTTTTAAGCAGAGGGATGAAACGGTCCGATTTGCACTTTAGAGAGACAGCTCTGGCTGCAGGAAGGGGTGGAGGAAAGATTCTGTGGCAAGGACAGATGAGCGCTGCTGTGGCCCAGGCGAGGACCTGAGAACTCCCTGGGAGGGAGGAACAGCAGGATGTAGGGGTGGGGATGGGGGAGCAATGGGGCCAGAGGAGATGCTGAGATGGGGGCACAGGAGCGGATAGGGCTGAGCGAAGGAGAGCTGATTTTAGGGTGGGAGAAGTACAGGCCTGGCACTAGGGAGAGCTCAGTGTGGGCTGCGTCATCAGCGTCAAGGAGGCTGCCAGAGAGGACACACCTGGCCTGATTCCCTCACAAAACTCGGGTAGGAAGCCGTGTCTGCCAGAGCCCCTCTCTCTTCTCAGGTTCCCTCCCCAGAGCAGGACACAGCTGGGCTTCAGGGGCATGGTAACATCTCTGTCGTGACTAGGGAGCCGTGAGCCAGTACCTGGCCTTCCCTGCGGTGTGCCCGCTGCACCTGCAGTGGTAGTGGCTGGAAGCCCTTCCCACAGCAGACAGCAACTCTGCTACTAGAGCTGCACACGTACATGCCAGGACGCGAGCATTCCGCAGCCACCATCCCACTGGATCCATGCAGCGGCCTCATGCTGCTCGTTCCCATTTTGCAGTTGAGAAACCTGAGTGCTTTTGCCTAAGGTCATGTAGCTGGTAAATGACAGAAGCTAGAATTGAATGCAGGGCTTCGGCACCAAACCTCTGCTCCCGACTCCTGTGTGACTATGGCCCCAAAGTGTTTTAGAACCACCTGTGCTCCTGCCTTTATGTGGTGGAGTGTCAGAATGAGCAGGACCGCAGAGAACACAGGACACGTGGCACGATGCACAGCATGCTCAGCTGATTAGTCGCTGTGTGGATTGGCTGCACCGAGGCATGAGGCTGACCCGTACCTGTTAAAAGCCCAATGTCACAGACTTCAGGCAGGACTGAGTGACACAAGAACAGCCGAGACTCCCACAGCCGCATGAGTGCCAGCCCTTGCCAGGCACTGCAGAGCTACCAGGAATGTAAGGCCTAGAGCTGGCCTTTGGCAAGCTGGCCCTCTGCTTGCGTGTGCGTTTTAACAGGTGTTCTCACTGCTTTGTCTTAGGAGGGCCTGTGAGTGTCCTGGAGTGAGTGCCAGAAAGGAGCAGCAAGGAGCTCGCTATGTCAGGAGTGATCAGGGCAGGCTGCCTGGAGGAGGAGTCCTTGCAACATGGACAGGACTTTCCTCACTACCTTACTCACCAGGGGATTCTAGGATGCGGGCATGCTCTCCCTTCAAAAGCAATAGATATTTCTCCAGAAATTGAGCTCTAAGAAAAGAAAAAAATAGGGAAAAGAAGCAGTAGGTAGGTCATCTGTATTTTCCTAACAGCCCTGTGACTACCTAGAATTATCTGTCATTCTCCAACCCCCATGGTCAAGGGGACAAGGCTCAAGTTCCTCAAGCATTTGAGTCAGTGGGTAGTGACAGTTCACTGGTCCACTAGTAAATATCGAGGATTAGTTCTGTTAGGACCTGTGTTAAACTCCACAAACCCATGATGACCAAGAGCAATGAAGTCCCCATCCTCAGCCATGGGTGACTAAGAGAGGGCCGGTCGAAAGGAGGCCTGATGAGGGGTAGGGCTCAGGCAGTGTTTGTGAGAGAGCTGTGCCCAAGGTCAGGTTCAGCAGCCCTCTGCGTGCTCACAGCTGAGAACTAAAGCTGGGCGATTTCTGCCCTCTCAGATGCATCCAGGGGATGCGAAGGGAGCTGAGGGGTAGCCAAGTAGGGTGGGGAAGGGGCGGAGAAGTGCTTTCCAAGCAGAGGGAACAGTGATATGAGGTCCCGGGGTTGGGGGCAGGGGCAGGCTGGGTCTGGGGAGGGGTGGGCACCAGGCTGTGGAACCAGGGCCAGTGGAGGCCACTGCAGGATTGGAAGGGGTTTCTCAGAGTGCCGTGGTCAGATTGCACAAGTCATTTCACAAGATGACTTTAGCTGCTATGGGAGGAGGGGAGAAGAAATGGGGCAGTCACCTGGGCAGCTGCTGTCATACCTGGGGAAGTCTGGTGGTCGCTCAGACACCAGTGGCACGTGTGGGAAATGGAGACAAGTGGAGGCCATGGGGGTAGGTGTAGGAGGTGGCCTTGACATGATGGGACTTGGGCTGTCTCACTGTGGCATGGTGGCAGGGTGGGGCTAGGGCTGGTGCCTAGTGGCTCTGTGGTTCCCAGCATTGACAACTTGAGAGATGGTGGGACTTTCGTTGACAGCAGATGTACTTTGGGAAGCTGTCAGGTGGGACGTGAGCCTTTTGACCCCGAGGGGCCTATGAGCTGTCCAAGCGAGAATCACAGCCTGAGAGTTGTTTGCGTGTCCATGGGATGACGCTAGCAGATGTCCTTGGTGGGCAGGGCTGTAACTCACGCTGTGTGCTCAGCAAACACTCCTGAATCCTGGCTCCACGCAGACTCCCAGCCAAGGATGTGACAACAGAGAAGCAGAGCCCTTCCCTCGGCGAGCTTGCTGGGCACAGGGTAGACAGACACGGAGTGACCTGCCTTACATTCACACCCGGCTCACTGGGGTGCAGATTTGTGGAAGGAGCCTGCGTCAGGCTTCCCAGAGGAGGTGGCTCTTGAGCTGAGACCCAAACGACAAGGGCAGCCAAGCAGCAGAGGGCCTGCCAGCCGCGGGGTCCTCTTAGGTACTGTCCTTGGTCAGACCAGTTTCTACAGTTAAAGGCCAGCCCTGCCTCCTGCAAGGGAGGAACAGGCTGTGACAGGCAGGAAGTTCTCGGGCTCTGGCCTGGGTCCAGGATGCCGTCGGGCACTCGGCTCTGTCCTTGGCCCGTCGCCTTAGCCCTACTTCCTGAGTGTTTCCTTCATCGACCTCTGAAGACTCACATCAGCCCTTGAGAGCACCAAGCGCCTGCCTATCCCCAGCTGCTCCAAGAAGCAGCCACACCATGGCGGTGGCTCTAGATGGGCCACAGGATTGTTCTCCTCGTCCTGATATATATCCCAGTTATCCCCTCGTGGTAAAGGCAGGTGTGAACTATCTGGGAGGACCCTTCGGTGGCTGTTGAGTTAGGGTTGGGAGAAGAGAAACATACCTGCCCTCCCCACCCTCTTCCCGCAGGTCTGGCTCCCAGCCATGAAGGCCAAGGGGCTGGAGATCTCGGGCACCTTCACCCGCCAGGTGGGCTCCATCTCCATGGACCTGCAGCTGACCAACAAGGCCCTGCAAGTCATGACCGACTTCGCCATCCAGTTCAACCGCAACAGGTGAGCTGCCTGAGCCCACGTGCCGAGAGTCTGTGCTGGTGACTGCAGGTGGGGGACGAGAGCTGGGAGGTTCTCACCACCCCTCAGGCCCAAACCCTAAAGCAGTGGTTTTTCTCCCCAGTGACCCTTTATGGGGACTCCAAAGTGCCAGGCAGAATGAGGAGAGCATCTCCCCTTATTTTTGCCTCCACTGTCCGAGGGAGTGTTTTATGAAGGGAAAGCCCACACTCCAGCCTTGGAGCCTGCCTCTGACAAGCACCCCACATATCAGAAGGGGCCCGTCCCCCACTGATGGGAGCTCGAGGCCTCCTCTCCCGGGCCCAGGTTGCCCCATCTTAGGGACCAGCTCTAAGAAGGCTGGTGGGGAGCGGGCCTGCCTGTCAGCCTCGCCTGTGTGACAAAGGATCAGATTGACACGGAGTCTCTGGGAGTGGTGGCTGCTCCAGGCCCCTTACCTCTACCAGGTCCCCTACACTGGTTTCAGTGGGGAAGGTCACCTGTCCCGCGCCAGCAGGGCTCTCTGGGGAAGCCTAGCAGCCCTCCTGATGATTCTTCTTCCTGAGCGCTCTAGTGATGAGCAAACTGAGCCTCTAAGAAGTTGACTGAAGGGGTTGCTTCCTCGGGGGGACCCTGTGGGCCTTGCCTGACCAGGAGGCGGGGCTCAGCTCTGCCACTTACCCTCAGATGACCCTAGAGGCCACAGAAGTGCTCCAGGCTCTTAAGGGTAGTCCCAGTTATTGGTTGTGCTTAGTAGATGAGGACACCTGGGCTCAGAGAGGGCAAGTGCTTTGCCCAAGGTCACACAGCAGGCAGCAGTGGAGCTCCCAGGAAAGCCTGGAGCACTGAGCCACCAAGCAGGCCTGGGGTTCCCTGAGTGGCCTCCTGCTGCGTCCCAAACAGGCCTGATTGGCCTCATGGGCAAAGTACTGGCTGGGAAGGCAGCTCAAGCTGTGATTCTCAGTGCCACTCACTCCACAGGGTCTCAGACTCTGTGTCCTCACCTGGAAGGTGGAATGATGTAAACCTGCCCCTGTTTTTATGAGGATAGAAAGTTGTGTGATATCAAACGCCCAGCCTGGGCGTCCTGAGCACTCAGTTCATAGCCCCAGCCCATACTTAGTGACTCACCTTTTAAGAGCCTGCGGCTGGGTGTCTCTTGCTGATGCTGAGAGCTTCCTAACCTGCCAGTGTGCTGTCTTACAGGGGAGCGGGGCTTTCCTGAATTTCTGTGGCCATCACGTGACCTGGCCAGTTCTGGCCCAGACAGTAAAACCCAGTATGTCGCTTAGGTCAGATCCCTCCTGGGGGATGTGGATTGGCAGCAGAGACCTGGGCAGTCCCAGAGCTTTCAAGTTAAAAGGAGCTTACGGGCCAGACCCCTGTATTAGACGGAGTTCTGTAAGGGCAGGACAGGGCCATTGAGGAGTGGGGGGGTGCTTGGGAGCCTATCTGTCTGCTCTAGGCCTGGAGCTTGGGTAGGCTGGCTTGGTGGAAAGGCTCCTTGCCAACAGCTGCCCCAGCTCTGGAGCCCAAGGAGCCACCTGTCCTGCCTCAGCACCTCCCCCTGCCATCCCCACGGGGCTTCTCTCTCCCCAGCTTCGGCCTGGCCCCCGCCGCCCCGCTCCAGGTCCACGCGCCGCTCAGCCCCAACCAAACTGTGGAGATCTCCCTGCCTCTCAATACAGTGGGCTCAGTCATGAAGATGGAGCCTCTGAACAACCTCCAGGTGTGTCCCAGACAGGGCCGAGCACCCGGTCCTTGCCCACCCCCAGCCCCAGGGAAGGAGCGGGCTAGAGTGGCCTGGGGCTACTGGCCAGGGTCAGCAGACAGCTGCATCTGTGGAGTCCTGCTCTTGGCCACAAATGTGTCAGGGGGAGGTCCAGGTCAGAGGGGCGATGGCGTGGTTACCAGGGAGGGTCGTATGAGATCAGGGATGCCCTTCCTGGGGCCTCAGAGGTTGGTGTCAGCACAAGACACCCAAGGACTGACCGGGACCCCCCATGCCTAGGTGGCCGTGAAGAACAACATTGACGTCTTCTACTTCAGCACCTTATACCCACTGCACATCCTCTTTGTGGAGGATGGGAAGATGGGTGAGTCACAAGGGAGCCCCTCGGGTGCCTGGAATGGGGCTGTGGCTGGGGAACTTCGATGATGGCCTTGGTCCGAGTCATCTCTCACCGCCACAGAGCCCTATGAGGCAGGCTGTGACTAACGAGCAGACTGTCCAGGGCCACAGGAGAAGGAAGCCATGTGTGGGAAGGAGAGATCTGAGGCCCAGGGTCATTTGGGAACAGCACTGGTGGCCTCCTTTACAGAGCTGAGGGTTTGCGCAGGGACGCGGGAGGTGCTGCAGGGGAGCTAGTGCCTGTTCTCAGACCCGTTTCCTGTTGAGTGCTGTTGAGAGGCCACAGGTTTGTCAGGGGCCCATCTCTCTCCCCCGACCCCTCTCGTGCCCTGCAGACCGGCAAATGTTCCTGGCCACGTGGAAAGATATTCCCAATGAGAATGAAGCCCAGTTCCAGATCAGAGACTGCCCCCTCAATGCAGGTGAGGATGTCTGAGCCCCTGAGGCCATGCCACCCCTCACCTGTACCCAGGGCCCCCATCACTGATGGGCTTTCCACTGGCCGTCTGGCCCCACAGAGGCTGTGAGCAGCAAGCTACAGAGCAGCAACATCTTCACCATCGCCAAGAGGAATGTGGAGGGCCAGGACATGCTCTACCAGTCCCTGAAACTGACCAATGGCATCTGGGTGCTGGCGGAGCTGCGGATCCAGCCAGGCAACCCCAGCTTCACGGTGAGAGCCCCGCACCTGCCCTGCCAGCCCTGGAGCCTCCACCGCGCTGTCCTGGGCAGCCACCTGCCTCTACCTGCCTCCCAGGCCAGGGGGTGGCCCTGGTGGGAAACATTGTGCCAAGGGTCCCTTCAAGCTTGGCATGAATGATAGTCAGTTCTGTCCCCCGAACAAACCTTTCTAGAAAGCTTCAAACTCAACCCCATCAATTTACCCAGATAAGACACCAAACTGGGTCTCAGAAAAGTGAGTTGAACTAGAAGATTCTATAATATTGGGCCCTATGAAGTGGCACAGTTGTCTAGGGCCCCCGACCAGGAAACGGCACTGCTGGGCCCTGGCCCTGCTCCAGAGCGAGTGCTTGAGTGCCTGGCCTCCCGCCAGCCAGCGGCCTCTGAGTCAGACCCGTCAGGAGCTGGTGTCCGTGGGCATGCGGTCATCCTGGAGGCCCGAGCTGCTTCTCTCAGCCCTGGAGAGCCCCATGCTTTGCTTCTCCCTGCACCCCGAGTCTCTGGCAGGCATGGCCCTCCAGACATTGCCTCTCCTGGGCCCCGCCGCAGCGTGGGCACCGTGGTTGGTGGGGGTCTGCGGTGGTGGCTTCGGTGGTGGTAATTTCTGTCTCCCTGTGTTTGGGTGCTGCATGTCCACCTTCCCTGCTGGTGCCCGTGGTGCAGGACTTGGAGGTTAGCAGATTGCTTTTCTCTTCCTCTTTCCCCCTCCACCCGCCCCAACCATGTCTTGCACTCCCTGTCTCACAGCCTGGCCCCCATGCACTCCAGGTCTCCTGTCTGCACCTCGTCTCTTGCCTTTGCCTCACCCACTGCTCCCAAAGCCAGGCAGACTCGTGTGCAGGCTGCCGACGCCACACTTTCGGCCAGGTGGCCCTGATCAAGGCGCTGATGACCCCGCTTGCACATGTCCGCAGTGCACAGAGCCCTTCCAGACAGACCCAGGGGACCCCGTGGGGCCACTGCTGCTGACTGCCAGAACTCCATTTCCCCCTTCCTAACTGCACCCTTCAGAACCAGTGATTTGGGGTGGACAGGGTGGGTGGCTTCTCTCTCCACTGCCTGTGTTCTCAAGCGCAGACCTCAGAGCGTAGGCAGAGTCTTCAGTGTACCTGCTTCCTACGCAGGAAACCTGGATTAACCCCAGCACCCCTCACCGACTCTCCCAGCCCTCCATGCCCCTCAGGATTCCCTGTCAGGCGTTGGTCTTTAGGACCCAGACCTCCGAGGGCTGTAGGGGGCTGGGCAGACCTGCAGGGTGGGGCCAGGTACCCCCAGCAGCGTCTGGCTCGTGACTCATGCCACTTGCCAGCGGGGCTCTGGTGGCTGTGCTGACAGCAGGTGTGTGGGCTGCAAGTATATTTGGTCCACCCCCTCTGCTGTACCTCACATCTGCCCCAACCTCAGCTGCTACCCGGCCACGTGTGCACACCACCCTCCTCCATCTGGCTCCCGCTCTGTTTTCCCTCCCCTCCCCTCCTCTCCAGAGAGGACCCCAGGAATGAGCGCTCTCTTCCCCCAACCCCTCTCCCCCTGCAGCTGTCCCTGAAGTGTCGAGCACCAGAGGTGTCCCAGCACGTGTACCAGGCCTACGAAACCATCCTCAAGAACTGAGGCTCCAGCCAGCGCCCACCCCAGCCTCCTGCCAGCCCCACTAAGGAGCCCCCGGGGGGTGACGGCACCTCCTTCTCCTCATGGAAGGGCCAGGCGGGGCTCCTGGCCACCCAGGGGGCCCCCTGGTTCTGACTGCAGCACCCACCTGGGTTCTCAGGGCAGGGTGGCACCCCTCCCCGGGGTGCACTCTCAGTGCACTCCTGTGTTCCGGGACACCCCTCTTCCATTGCTGCTGACATGTGGGGTCAGGTGAGGAGGGGACCAAAGGAAACAGAGCCAGAGTGGCAGCAGAAACCAGTCAGGGAGGCGAGGGTTCTCCTTTCCCTTTCTCCTGTGCTGCAGGGTGAGTGTGGAGCTCATGCCTCAGGCTCCCAGCCCCACTGCCTTGCCCCTTAGCCTCTCTTGGGTTGGTGTTAGGGGCCCCCCACTGATACCTCGAGTGGGGTAGGTCCGGCCAGGCAGGCCTGGGTGTGCGGGGAGGGTCCCCTTGGTACCAGCAGAACTGCTGACAGAGGGGCAGGGCTGAGCTGGGAGGAGCCCAGGGCCTGCACCACCCTCCTGCATCCACCAGCCTGGTGCCCTGCCGCTGTGCCAGTCCGGCCTCGGCCCCTGAGCACTGCCCTGCATGGTCTAGACCAGGCAGAAGCTCCCAGAGCCTGTCTTCAGGCCCCTGCTCCCCACTCCTGCCTGAGGACTGTCACTGCCTGTGATACATTCCTTGGTGTTGCCCCAGTGAGCCCTGGGCTCCTGGAGCAGAGACAGGGCCCCGGATGGGGCCGTGGGCGAGTGGGTGTGCTTCCTGTTTGGGGTTTCTTTGGGGTTTCTCGTTAGTATCTGCTGCCCTCTCCCTGGCCTCCCAAGTTTCAGTTGTGTCTGATGGAGCATTAGGTTTTCCTGTTACTGCTGTTTAATAATAAAGAAAGATTCTGCTTTTGGCAATCACGGACACTTTTTTCCCCCTCCACCAAATGTCAGAATTGAAAACTGCCTCCAAGTGGCTGGGGACAGTTTTCTGACTCCTACAGTAATTATATCTAATATATATACATAGAAAATATATATTGTATGTTTACTCTTATTTTCAAAAAGAGAAAGTGAATAAAAATGATGACATCAAGTGTGTCCCTGGCCAGTGTGTCAGGTCTCGAGGCTCTTCTGGGTGGGGGTTCTGGGCTGCAGGGACCCCAGGGTCAAGGGCTTGAGCTCTGTGCCTGGCTGTGGCCCCTCCCCTGTCACTCTGAGGATAACGCTTTCCTTCCATCCTCTCCTTGGAAAACTGACTCATGGGGCCTGGTGTCCCTGGCACATCTCCCGCCATCAATACTGACTCCCCAGCTGACACTGTCTTGGCTTTTGATGCTGGCCAGAGGGCTGGTGTTCCCCTGGCTCGGCTCCCAGGAGGCTCCTGGGAGTGGAAGGAGATGCTCTGATGGGAGAGGGGGTGGGCGTGATGTGGGCCATCCACCACTGAGGATACCCCTGGTGGCCCCAGTCCTGGTGCTGGCCTGGCTTCCAAGGGAGGGCAGCCAGATCCCGGGCAGGGCCCCATTGGCACAGCTGCCTCCTGGCTGATGGGGCCTCAGCCCACTTCTGTGGGGGCTGCTTCTGCCTTCCCTAACCCCTTGTACCCCCGCACCCCGCCCACCTCAGACTCCGCTGCTTTGCCAGCTGGGCAGAGATGGCTGCCGCTCTTACTGGGCGTCAGCAGGGGCACCTGGCCTTCCACTGACCCCCGCGGTGTCACTGAGCTGCCCTGGGGACCATAGAGTCTAGAACCAAGGCCTTTGATTGCACAGCCCTAGTTCTTCCCTCCCCTGAAAGTCTCCCAGCCAGCATCCCTGTCCTGTGGAACTAGAGGAGCAGGGTGGTGAGCCCTTGAGAGAGGCTGTCACCCTGGCCTGTGTTGTCCCCTG
>VSMD01077394.1:0-125787 GCA_008750895.1 Mirza zaza | reverse complement strand
TTTGTGTATCTAAACATAGAAAAAGTACAGTAGGCCGGGCGTGGTGGCTCACGCCTGTAATCCTAGCACTCTGGGAGGCCGAGGCGGGCAGATTGCTCGAGGTCAGGAGTTGGAAACCAGCCTGAGCAAGAGTGAGACCCTGTCTCTACTATAAATAGAAAGAAATTAATTGGCCAACTAATATATATAGAAAAAATTAGCTGGGCATGGTGGCGCCTGCCTGTAGTCCCAGCTACTCGGGAGGCTGAGGCAGGAGGATCGCTTGAGCCCAGGAGTTTGAGGTTGCTGTGAGCTAGGCTGACGCCATGGCACTCACTCTAGCCTGGGCAACAAAGCGAGACTCTGTCTCAAAAAAAAAAAAAAAAAAAGGTACAGTAAAAACACAATATAAAACATAAAAAATAGTACAACTTATAGGGCACTTACCATGAATGGAGTCTGCAGGACTGGAAATTGTGCTGGGTGAGTCAGTCAGCAATTGAGTGGTAAATAAATATGAAGGCCTAGGACATTACTGTACACTACTATAGATTTTATAAACACTATACACTTAGGCTACACTAAATTTATAGAAATATTTTTCTTTCTTCAATAATAAACTTGGCTTACTATAACTTTTTTATTTTATAAACTTAAAATTTTTTTAAACTTCTTGGCTCTTTTGTAATAATACTTAGCTTAAAGTACACATTATATGGCTGCACAAAAATATTTCCTTTCTTTATATCCTTATCCTATATGCTTTTTTCTATTTTTTTTTTTTTTTTTTGAGACAGAGTCTCGCTTTTATTGCCCAGGCTAGAGTGAGTGCCGTGGCGTCAGCCTAGCTCACAGCAACCTCAAACTCCTGGGCTCAAGCGATCCTCCTGCCTCAGCCTCCTGAGTAGCTGGGACTACAGGCATGCGCCACCATGCCCAGCTAATTTTTTCTATATATATTAGTTGGCCAATTAATTTCTTTCTATTTATAGTAGAGACGGGGTCTCGCTCTTGCTCAGGCTGGTTTCCAACTCCTGACCTCGAGCAATCCGCCCGCCTCGGCCTTCCAGAGTGCTAGGATTACAGGCGTGAGCCACCACACCTGGCCTGTGCTATACTTTTATACCACTGGCAGTGCAGTGAATTTACTTACACCAGCATCACCATTAACACATTGTTTTGTGCTAAAACATTATGACAGCTACATCGTCACTAGGCAATAGGAATTTTTCAGCTCCATTATTATCTTATGAGATTACCATCATATATACAGTATATTGTTGACCAAAACATCATTATGTGGTACATGACTACACATAAATCGACTATCATAAATGATATAACAGTGGTTTTGGGGGCAGGGCTGATACTTGTTTAGAGGCAAAGTTCTAATCATTAGAGTATATCTTTATTATTCTGCCCCACCCCACCTTCTGAGATTCCATTTCTCCCATTATTGTGTTCATGTCTTCTTTGTCTGCTAATTCTAGCATCTCTACCATTTTGGGGTCTGCTTCTATTAACTGGTTTTCCTCCTAGTTTTAGGTCACATTTTCCTCCTTCCTGGTATGACTGCTTTTTTTTTGAGACAGTCTTGCTCTCTCACCTGGGCTAGAGTGCTATGGCGTCAGCCTAACTCACAGCAAGGTCAAACTCCTGGGCTCAAGCGATCCTCTTGCCTCAGCCTCCCAAGTGGCTGGGACTACAGGCATGCGCCACCATGCCCGGCTAATTTTTTTCTATATATGTATTAGTTGGCCAATTAATTTCTTTCTATTTATAGTAGAGACGGGGTCTCGCTCAGGCTGGTTTCGAACTCCTGACCTCGAGCAATCCGCCCGCCTCGGCCTCCCAGAGTGCTAGGATTACAGGCGTGAGCCACCGCGCCCGGCCTATACAGTATATTGTTGACCAAAACATCATTATGTGGTACATGACTACACATAAATCGACTATCATAAATGATATAACAGTGGTTTTGGGGGCAGGGCTGATACTTGTTTAGAGGCAAAGTTCTAATCATTAGAGTATATCTTTATTATTCTGCCCCACCCCACCTTCTGAGATTCCATTTCTCCCATTATTGTGTTCATGTCTTCTTTGTCTGCTAATTCTATCATCTCTACCATTTTGGGGTCTGCTTCTATTAACTGGTTTTCCTCCTAGTTTTAGGTCACATTTTCCTCCTTCCTGGTATGACTGCTTTTTTTTTGAGACTGTCTCGCTCTCTCACCTGGGCTAGAGTGCTATGGCGTCAGCCTAACTCACAGCAAGGTCAAACTCCTGGGCTCAAGCAATCCTCCTGCTTCAGCCTCCCAAGTAGCTGGGACTACAGGCATATGCCACCATGCCCAGTTAATTTTTTCTATTTTTGGTAGAGATGGGGTCTTGCTCTTGCTCAGGCTGGTCTCGAACTCGTGACCTCAAGGGATCCTCCTGTGTCCACCTTCAGGAGTGCTGGGATTACAGGCATGAGCCACTGCACTTGGCCTAATTTTTTTTTTTACCTTTTTTTTAAAAATATGGAACGTTTCACAGATTTGTGTGTCATCTTTGTGCAGGGGCCATGCTAATCTTCTCTGTATCATTCCAATTTTAGTATATGTGCTGCCAAAGCAAGCACATGACTACTAATTTTTGATTGGAAACTGGACATTGTGAATCTTCCTTTATTAGGCCGGGCATGGTGGCTCATGGTGCCTGTAATCCTAGTACTTTGGGAGGCTGAGGTGGGAGGATAGCTTGAGCTCAAGAGTTCAAGACCAGCCTGAGCAAGAGCCAGACCCCGTCTCTACTATAAATAGAAATAAATTAGCCAAACAACTAAAAATAGAAAAAGATAGCTGGGCGTGGTGTCACGTGCCTGTAGTCTCAGCTACCTAGGAGACTGAGGCAGGAGGATCGCTCCAGTCTAGGAGTGTGAGGTTGCTGTGAGCTAGGCTGACACTATGGCAATCTAGCCCAGGCAACAGAGTGAGACTCTGTCTCAAAAAAAAAAAAAAAAAAAGGATTATAGGTGTAAGCCACCACGCCCAGTCAAAATCTTCCTTTAGTGGGTGTTTGGCTTTGTTCTAGTAAGCAGTTAAATTATTAAGGGTTCAGTTTGATCTGTCTGAATTTTGTTTTTAAGCTCTGTTAGGGTTAGTCTAGAGTAGCCATTAATTTAGGGAACAATTTACCCTTCTAGTAAAATATGACCATTTGAGATGTGCACTGAATTCCTGCATGATCAACAATAACTGTCCACTCTGGTTATTTGGAACTTGATTTGTCCCCAGTCCTGCGTGAAGTCTTGGAACTGTTCACCTCGGTGCCTTCAATGCCTGGTAGTACCAGGTCTTGTGAAGTTTTACTGTGTGGCTATACACCTTAGCATTCAACAAGATTCGAGAAAATGCTTATGCGGATTTCTGGAGGTCTCTTTCTGTCCAATTCTCTTCTCTCCAGAACTTTGTCCAGCAACTTCCAGCCACCTCACCCTCCCGGGACTCTGTCCCATCAATCTAGCAGGACCATTGTGTTCTGCGCGGGAGCTCTATCTCTGCTCTGTGATCTGGAAATTGCCTCCAGGAAGAAATATGGGGCAATTATAGAATCTATCTCTTTTGTTTCCCTCCTCTGTGGGATTACATTCCTGAGCTACCTGTTATCTACTGTCTGAAAACATTGTTCATATATTTTGTCTAGTTTCCTAGCTACTCACGTTGTGAGAATAAATCTGGTCCCTGTGACTCCACCATGACCAGACACATAAATATCTGATTAACTATTACTCAGCCTTCAGGTCTCAGGTTAGAGATCACTTCCTCTAAAAAGCCTTCCTGAACCCCAGGTGGGCTGGGTCCCCCTCCCATGTGCTCCCATGGTATCTCATCAGTGTGCTGATCATTCTCCATTGCTGTTCCACTTGTCTGTATCCCTCAGGAAACTATTAATAGAAGCTTTTCAAGGGCAGTATCATGCCTGTCTGTCTCACTGTATGGACCCAGCACTCATCACAACACTTGGTACATAGCATACACTCAATAAATAGGCATTAAGTACTGCTTGAATACTGAGTAGGATGAGCTAGAGATCAAGGAAGCAAAGGGAAAAGTCCAGCTCTTAAGGTAAACGGGCTAACTTAGGCACTATTTATTTTCAAAAAGGTATGGAAAGACCAAAAGTGTTAACAGTGGTTACCTGTTGGCAGTGGGAGAGTGAGGGGGTAGAAGAGATTTCTTTTTCTTTTTGCTTTATTTTCTTTCTGTCTTCTTTCCTGTTTTCTTTTTTTTCAAAATCAACTTTATTAAAGTATAATTGATAAAGAATACAATTTGCCATTTTGAAGTGTACATTTGGATGTGTTTTGCCATATGTAACCAGCACCCCAATCAAGATAAAGGAATATTTCTTTTATCCAAAAAGTTCCTCAAATAGCACTAACCTTTAAACATATTATACAACTTAATTGTTTATTATATCTATTTTATTATATCTACTTGACTGCCACCAATATGTAGGCTCTTTGAGGGCAGGATCTTTGCTTTGTTTATTGAAGTTCCCAAGTTTACAGTGGCAGGTAAGTAGTAGCCTCTGGACACGTATTTGTTGAATAGATTCCAAAGGATCTATACCAATCAAATGGAAAAGGTGAAATTCTCAACTAGTGAAAAAATTCAAATGCAAATATGCAAGATTTATCTAAGTCGGTATGGGAAGAACTTGCTAAGCATTAAAAGAAAAAAAAAGAAGCAACCCAAACTGGAAAATACCATTAGATTCAACTATATAAACATGTACACCTATTTTTCCCAACCATGCCATCCCAACACAAAAAAAATATTTCCATCATATGTAGAATGCTAGGGTTAATCTGAATTCAATAATTTAAAAAGAAAGACTTACTAACTCAGTAAGAAAAATCTGAAGAACCCAATAGGGAAATGGATAAGATAGCAGTTCTTGAAGTGTCGTCTAGAGATCCATGAGGGTTCCCAAGAGTCTTTCAGGGTTCTGTGATTATTTTCATAATAATACTAAGATGTCGTTTGCCTTTTGCACTATGTTGATTTTTGCACTGATGATGCAAAAACAATGGTGACCTTTAGCATGAATCAAGAAAGTGGCACTAAACTGTACTAGTAGTGTGTTTGTAGTGTGTTTGTTCTTTACCACCACGTCATTTTCACTTAAGAAAGTCTTTGATGAAGCAGTACAAATTTATTAATTTTATTAAATCTTGAGCTCACGTCTTTTTAACAGACTTTTATTTCTTAGAAATGTTTTAGGTTCACAGCAAAATTGAGTGTAGGATACAGAGATTTCCCATATACCCCTGCCTCCACACATCTAAGCCTCTTCCACTATCAACATCGGGCAGCAGAGTGGTACATTCGGTATAATCAATGAACTTACATTGACACATCAGTATCACCTAAAGTCCATAGTTTACATTTGGTTCACTCTTGGTGTTGTACATTCTATGGGTTTGGACAAATGTATAATGACATGTAGCCACCATTACAATATTATACAGAATAGTTTCATTGCCCTGAAAATCCTCTGTGCTCTGCCTAGTTATCCCTCCCTCCCCTCTAACTCCTGGCAACTACTGATCTTTTTACTACCTCCGAAGTTTCACCTTTTCCAGAACATCATATAGTTGGAATCACAGTATACAGCCTTTTCAGATTGGCTTCTTTAACTTAGTAATATGCATTTAAGGTTCCTTCATGTCTTTTCATGGCTTGATAGCTTGTTTTGTTTTTGCACTAAATAATATTCAATTGTCTGGATATATCACAGGTTTTTTTTTTTATCCATTCACCTATTTAAAGCCATGTTAGTTGCTTCCATGTTTTGGTAATTATGAATAAAGCTGCTATAAAACACGTGTGTGCAGGTTCTTGTGGACATGTTTGCATCTCATTTGGGTAAATACCACAGCATGTGATTGGTAGATTGTAAGGTAAGAATATGTTTAGTTTTACAAGAAACCACCAAACTGTCTTCCAAAATGACTGTACAGTTTTGCATTCCCACCAGCAATGAATGAGAGTTCCTGTTGCTCCACATTCTCGCCAGCATTTGGTGTCAGGGTTTTGTATTTTTGACATTCTAATAGGTGTGTAATGGTGTTTCATTGTTTTGTTTTAATTTATGATTCCCTAAGGACACATGATGTTGAACAGCTTTTCATGTGTTTATTTGCCATCTCTGTATCTTCTTTGGTGAGGTGTTGTGTCTGTTCATATTTTTTCTTTTTCTTTTTTTTTTAGAGATGGGGTCTCTGTTTCTCAGGCTAGAGCACATCAGCTCAATAATAGCTCACTGCAGGCTCAAATCCTCGGCTCAAGCAATCCTCCTGCCTCAGCCTCTGTAGTAGTTATGACTATAGGTATATGCCACGATGCCTGGCTAATTAAAAAATTTTTTTTGTAGAGGTGGGGTCTTGCTATGTTACCCAGGCTGGTCTTAATCTCCAGCCTCAAGCGATCCTCCCACCTTTGGCTCCCAATGTGCTAGGATTATAGGTGTGAGCCACCATGCCCAGCCATTTCACCATTTTTAAATTGTGCTGTTCATTTTATTGTTGACTTTTAAGAATTCTTTTTATATTTTGGATAACAGTCCTTTGTCTTTTACAAACATTTTTCTCCTAGTCCATGGCTCATCTTCTCATTCTTTTAGGTTTCTTTCATTTTTATTTTTATAAACACTATTGATTTTTTCAATGACTATAACTTTTAAAAAATTTTATTGAAATATGATTCATATACCATAAAATTCATATACTTAAAGTGTACAATTCAATGGCTTTTAGTATGTTCACAGGGTTTTGCAACCATCACCACAATTTAATTTTAGAACATTTTATCCCCTAAAAAGAAATGCCACCTTCATTAACAGTCACACCCAATTCCCCACCACTACCACTTCGAGCCATAGCCAACCACTAATTTACTTTCTGTCTCTGTAGATTTGTCTGTTTTGGACAGTTCATAAGCACTGACTCATACAATGTGTGGTCTTTTGTAACGGGCTTCTTTTACTAACATGCTTTCAAAGTTAGTCCATGTTGTAGCATGAATCAGTACTTCGTTCCTTCTTATTGCCAAATAATATTGTATGACTGTAACATATTTTATTTATTCATTTGTCAGTTGATGGACATTTGGGTTGTTTTCACTTTTGGGCTATTATGAATAATGCTGCTAAGACCATTCATGTGCAAGTTTTTGTGTGAACTTTTCATTTCTCTTGGCAATAGACCTAGGAGTGAAATTGATGGGTCAGATGAAAACTCTGTATGTAACATTTTAAGGAACTGCCAAACTGTTTTTCAAGTCAGCGGTAACATATTACATTCCTACCAATAATGTATGTAACTTTTGACATTAAACATGCACATTCCTTAAAGAACCCTGGCACTGTTTCAGGTAGAACATAGTAGGTGTTCAGTAAGTTTGTTGCAAGGAAAACTGAATGGGGATTCTGAGTAAGGTAAGAAGTCTGAATATGGGAAATTGGAGGGAGATGGGTTGAGTCCGACAGTAAGCTGCATTCCAGCACCAGCTGGTCAGGCCTCTCTGAGCCCCATGTGATTCCCAAATAGGATCAACCAGCCCCTTCTGAACCTGAGATTGACCTGGAGGCTCTCATGGAACTATCTACAGAGGAGCAGAAGACTCAGTTGGAGGTAGGATGAAGGATGGAAGAAGGGGACTGGGGGCTGGAAGCTGGGCTTGGGCCAAGGGGAACCCAGGCACCCAGGCTCTGCCTCCTTGGGTGTAGAGAACCAATTCACAGGGGAGAATTTTGGGGAGACTGAGTGGGGGCTTGTGGGAAAGTGCTGTGGCTCGGGGCTTATACTCTGCTCTCTGTTACCCAGGCCGTTCTCCAAAACTGCCCTCGCCCCACAGAGGTAAGGAATGTTCTCCTGATCTGGGAATAAGAAGGGCCCCATTGGGGGAAGGGAGCTAATGAAGAGCAGTATTTAAAAGAAAGGCTTGGCCCTGGGTCCTTCTCCCTTCCTTGGCTCCAGGGAGATAGTGTCCAGGGGAGATTAGGAGGGCTGTGTGGTGGTGGATGTGACCCCATGCCTTGATTCACTCCTGTTTCTTCCTTAGCTTTTTATCTCTGAGCTGCTCAGTGAACTCAAGAAACTCCGGAGACTCAGCCGGCCTCAGAAATAACCCTGAGAGACTATCTTCAGCAGCCTCAGCGCTGTCAGACCTGCCTCGAACCTCTGGATCCCAGCTGAGAGGGAAACAGCTCTTTCGGACACAGACAAGGAACATGGAGGACAAGGAGGGACATTTTGTACACCCCTCGTGTATGTGCAGTCACAGCTGGTTTCTGTCAGCTGGGCTGTCTGGGAGCCGATCATGGCTGCTGCCCAGTGCTTTCCTTGGCAGCCAAGTGGATAAAAGCTTTAGGAGCCCCAGCTACATGGAGCGTGGAGCCCATCTGTGCTGAGGGACTGGGGGAGGGAGGAAAGTGATACACTGGAGGGCCAACATCCTAAGTCACTAGAGGCTGTGCCCACACACCTCATCCATCCATCCGTCCATCCAAACAGGCCTTGAGAATTCAGAGATGAAGGTCATGGCTCTGCTTCACAGAAATTGTGAAGGCCTCTAGCAAGGCCCAGAGGCCAAGCAGAGAGCATCTGTCTGAGACACACAATATCCTGGCATCACCAACAAGAGGGGCCTCAGTAGTAAAGACTAGTTTCGAATCCCAGAGGGGAGGTAACAGGAAACACCTAGTTGGATCTGGGGGCATCAGGAAAGGCTAAACCTTCCTCCACCCACAAATGATGCAGAAGGCCTTAGGCTGAGGACTAACTCTGAGGAGTTAGTTCCAGCCAGAGGCAGAAAGAAAAAGCAGAAGCTATGCAGACAGTGTAAAAGGTACAGGCTGAGAAACCAGGGGTTGGGTCAGGGGAGTTGCCTTAAGTCAGATACTGAGTCTGAATGTCAGGTAGGTTGGGACGGGAGCCCTGGAATGTGGGATGAGAAAGGCAGGAAAACAGGGTATGTATGCCTTGTTCCTGAATGCATTGTTTGAGTGGCAGAGAGGCTGAGAAATCCAACATGGTGGGGGCTGTGGCTAAGCTGGGCGGCCCATAGCAGGAAGCACGATTCAGGTGAATGAATATTCATGCTTACTTTGTATGACACCAGGATTCCTGCCTGGAGAAGCTTACTGGATGGCTCAGCCTTTTCTTTCTTTTCACAGGACTGTGCTTATAGCCTACTCTGCTTCTGCCACCTCTCACAGGGCTCAGGCTCAGGACCCAGAGTTCTAGAGATAAGAGAAGCTGGGTCCAATGAACCAATAAAGCAGATACTTTATTAGATCCACTAAGTGCCAGGAGAGGGTCCTGGGCCCTGAGCGAGGTTACAGGGCTCATCTTAGATCAGTCTGATCTTTCCCCATCATGCTTCTCATGCCCCGTCTGGACTTCTAGTAGAAGGGCCCCTACATTTCCTTCCCCTGGTTCCTCTAGTCATCATCTCAAATGGAGACTCTTTCCTCTTTCCAGGGATACGAAGGCTCAGGAGCCTTCAGCAGTACAGCCAGACATGCTCTCCCATCCAGGCAGTACAGCCAGACATGCTCTCCCACTGGACGCCCTGAGGCTGGGCCCAGAGGTCAGTGCCAAGCCTGTGGGACTGCCTCGCTGGGAGGACCAGTTTCCTCAGTGCTCTCAGCTTATGTGCAGGGGGCGGTAGGCAGATGTCTGGTGCTCTTTAAGATCAAAGGCATCATGGCCCTCCCTGTGGAGCAAAGAGATGCAGGTCAGGGATCCCATGCAGCCCTTCAGCCCTCCCACAGGACACACTACCTGCACCCACCGGAAGCAGCGGGCACAGTAGAGGTCTCCGTCACAGCCAGCACAGCGCAGGGTGGCATCTTCATTGCAGATGCAGCACCAGGGGAGCTCCTCTTCCTCAGCCTCAGGCCTGGGGTCCACAGCCTGAGCCTTTATGGAACCAGAGAGGAATGGGGGAAGTAAGGTGCCTGGCTGCCATAGGAGCTGTCAGCCAAGCAGACAGCACAGCTGTGGGCAGCCTGGGGAGCTGTGTCTGGGGCTATTCTCACCTCAGGCTCTGCCCTGTAGGCTTGGGCCCTGGGTCGGGGAGCTGGTTCCGCAGGGATGTTAAAGCCACTTGCCTCATCCAGGGCAGCTTCTTCAGTGAGCTGTGGACAGGGTAGAGAGGTAGCACTCCCTGCTCCAGGCCCAGCCCCCTGCCCACACCCCCTCCCATCCAGTATTTCTGTGCTCTGTGGCCTTAGCTTCTCAACTCAACTTCCTGGTCCTGCTGCCTGGGGCTGCTGATTCTCCATATCAAGAGACCGGGGGCAGGTCTGGGTCACAGGGACAATGTGGCCCCAATGAGAACAGGAGCTGCAGAGTGACTGTCCATCGAGCCCCAGAGTAGAGGCAGGGTGAATGGGGGCAGGCAGGAGGCGGAGCAATGAGGCAGCAAGACACAGGGTGCTGGGGTGGGTAAGCCAGGGCTAACCTGCTGCAGGACTCTCTGGATGGCTGTCTCCTCATCCTCATCATCATCACTGTCTGGGAGGTGATAGTCCTGGAGGGTCACTTAAGAAGGAGAGATAAGAACAGGGGAAGGAGAAGTGGGGGTGAGAGATTTCACCTGAGTGCCTGCCCTGCTGCCTCAGAGAACTGGTTCAGTTACCAGGTGCACTTGTTCCAGAGCTGTGAAGACTCTTCAGCCACTCTGATCAGACCCTCTCCCTCCCGCCCGAGTGCTGAGGGCTGGGGGGCACCTCAATGGACTAAAGGTCCCCTGATGGCTGCCACTAATTCCTCATTAGCTGCTGTGCCCCAGTACCTTCCTTGTGGCTCTGGGCAGGACTCAACAGGTCTCTGGGCACTGGGACCCGCAGCACCTACTCAGCTCTGGGAGGGAGAGGTTGGCCTGGGAGCGAGGGGAGGCCTTGACCAACAGACATGAGTGAGTGGCTGTTTTCCAGCCTTTACCTCTATCAGGGTCTCGTCCCTGAAGCACGGCCAGCCGCTTGGCAAGTGCCAGGATCCGCTCCTGCCTTGTGTTCTCCTCTCGCAGCTCAACTGCTGCCTCAGCCAGCAATCTGCTTTTCTCCTTGTCCAGGGACCAGATGGTCTGCCCCTTGGAATTAGTGCTCTGGCTCCCTGGGCCACCCTGGCTCAGGTCATTCTGGAGAGAGGCAGCTGGAAGGACTAACACAGGGAGGCAGAGAAAGTTCAAGATCTTTCCTTAGAAGCCATTGAGCCCATGTCTTAATTCTTTTCTAACCATAGATCATCAACTGTTTGCTCAGCACTAGCACCTACGGTTTATGTTACAAATGAAATGGGTATGTCCTCCATTTTTCCAAAGTAGTAATCTTAGACATGCCTTTTTCAGCCACATCCATCCTCACCCACCTGATACTCTGGCATGCTGCCCTTCAGGTGAGTGGTCATGGTTTGAGAATCACTGCCCTAAAGGATCAGGATATTGAAAGGCCAAGGTTCAGCCAGTATCTTTGCCTTTCAGGGCTGGAATTAACATTTCCTGGGTGCAGCACACAGAGGGCATGAAGGAAGTTGAAGTCTTGTATATCACTGGGCAGGAAGAATTTTACCAGAGTGGATGTGGCTCTTACAGTCACCTTCAGTGCAGAGTTTCAGAGCAAGAGGTTTGAAACCACAGCTTTAGGTTCGAGTCTCACCTCTGCCACTTAATAGCTGTGTGACGTTGGTCAAATTCCTTAAGCTCACTAAATTCCTCAGTTTTCTGATTTATAAATAAGAATAATAATAGTATATACTTCGTAGGATTATTGAGGATATTCAATGAGATTATGTCTCTAATGCAGAGTTTCTCAACCTTAGTTGTATTGACCCTTTGTGGTGGGAGGCTGTCCTGTGCACTGTAGGATGCTGAGTGGCATCCAGGCTTGTACCTTGTAGACGTTGGTAGGACCCTCTGAGTTTTGACAACTAGAAACTCTCCAGATATTGCTAAAAATGCCGTTGGGGCAAAGTCATCCCTTGTTGAAAACCACTGCTCTGAAGCCATCCAAATAGCACTAATAGAATTTTCTATGATGATAGAAACATTCCATATCATATTCTATATCTGTGCCATCCAAGATGCTAGCCATGAGCCCATGAAGCTATTAAGCATCTGAAATGTGGCTGGTACCGCTAAGCAACTAAATTTTTAATTTCATTAAGTTTTAGTTAAATGTAAATAGCTTCTCCCTCCTTATCATCATCATTGCAGACAATATTCACTGAGCACTTACTATAAGCCAAGCACTTATTGGATTATCTCATTTACTCCTCATGACTTCCCCATAAGGTAGGTTTTACCATACATACCTCCATTTTACAGATGAGGAAAGTTTAAGACTTAGACTAGTCAAGTAACTTGCCCAGAGTTATGCAGCTAATACATGGTAGTACTGGGAATCACTGTCTGATTCTAAAGCCTATACACTTAAGCCAGGCTCACACTGGCTCCCTTTGGAGTAAGCACTTCATAAATGGTAGCTCTTATGTTGATCACTCTCTCATTTATGTTCATCTCCCATCTTGGGAAAGAGGTAGGACAGGTCCCTGGGGGAGCTAAATAGAGGCGTTACCTGGGCCTCTTCGTTCCAAGCTTTCATCAATAGCCACCTCAGCTGTCAGGTGTGTTAGCAGATCCTGTGCCTGCTGGGCCTGGGTCCTGGTGTCTGGTGTCTGATGTGCCTGCCCAGAAGAAGGAACCTCAGTGGGGTGCAGGGTACTCTACAGCAGTCCAGGTTAGGGGTGGATGTTCAGGAGTTCTCAAAGCCCAAGCAAAGGGGATGGATCCAGGGCCCACATAACTCAACAGGACTGGGGTCTATTCTTTCCTGCCCTGCCCAATTCTGCTGCTTGTCTCTGGTTCCTTGGCCTAGCAGCAGGCCTGAAGATCAGGAGTTAGGGGTGGGAGGCTTTGCCAGCTTTTGCAAAGTACGTAAAGTACAAAGTACATGTATCTGGGCTTCTCCCAGGTCAATGCCCTAGAACCCCCTTCTCTTCTAAGCCATAGCACTCACCGGCTGGGAGGTCTGAGAAGGTGGAACTCTGTCCTGCAATGCGGCAAGCCGTGCTTCCATCTCCTGGGTAGAAGGGATGGAGCCCTGGAGTTCATCCTTCAGTGCAGCCAGCCGTGCCTCTATCTCTGCCTGCGAGGGTACTAACTCTGCAATTGGCATGGGGGGAGCCTTGTAAGGGCCAGAGGAATCCCAGTCCCAGAAGCCCCACAGTCTTTTAGGCCACCCTGCCTGCCCCCACTCACTGGGCTTGTTCTCCTGGCGAAGCCGTGCTAGGCGCTCAGCTATGACTTGGTCTTGTTGGGTCAGTCCCTTGCTCTGGGGAGTGCTGGGCTTCTGCTTGGCTTCCAAGGCTGCCACACGCCTGGTAGGATATGAGATAGAGGCTCTTGAAGAAGGAAAAAGGCAGAAGGAATGGAGGTACCCACTTACCTACTGTTTCCCATTCAAATCATTTCTGGGCATCTAGGGAGGCCTCCAGTGGGCAATCATTTGTGGCCCTAACTAATGTCACCCTGCAGCCCAACCCAGCCGACCAGCCAGAGGGTATGGCTGAGAGGGCAAGATCTACCAAGTGCTTTTTCTGAGGAAAGCGGTGATGAGCTGCTTTCTAAGCCCAAGTGGGCAGTCAGGAGCCTAAGAGGTAGGCATTCTGACTCTGTGCTCATCTGATCTAGAGGCTGGGAGGAGAGTACTACCCCATGGCTCTCTTGTCCTTTCCCCAGCCCCATTTGTCTTTTTCTCTTCAGCACTTACTTCTTATAGTTTTGAGGTGGTGACCACTTGGAGTCATTGGCAGAAGAGCCGCTATAGAGAAGAAATCCAGTGTCAGAAGTCCTGCCATCCTGCCAGTCAGTGCCTCCCACCCCAAACATTTCCGGGGCTGATTCTAGGCATAGGGCCCATGGCTGCGAAGGCTGGCCAGGTGCCCACTGCCACAGTTGGTTGAACTTTCACCCATATCTGCTTCTCACCTGGTCAGTACCTCGTGACACTGCTTGCAGACTTTCTGTTGGGTGTTTCCAGTCCGAGGTACTGCTGCCCTAAAGCTGAGGCAGCCAGAACAGAAGGCCCGGCCACAATTCTTACAGCCATACTAAAAGAAACATGAAACAGGAGGATCCACTCTCACCCCCTCCCCGGCAAGCTGCTCCCTGGAACTCTCCAAACACATAGAGAGAGAAGGGACTGAAGTTGTGACCAGTTGCTGGGAAGGAGAAGAGGAAGAGGAGTGGGCCCCTAAGGCCTAGGGAGAGACAGGGGCAGAAGATAAGGCCATTCCTTGGTTTCCAGTCTCTTATTCTAATCAAATAAAGCTTTCTGCAACATTCCCATACTTTATACCCTGGTTTTCAATTCCCCAGCACAGGGCTGTAGAATACATACAGGTAAAGCCCCATGCTGCAGGTCACTGATTCTTCAACAAAGGAGAATCAGAGAGAGTAAAGAGCACATGACTTCTCTAGCAGAGATGGAGGGAGGCTTGGCTCAGGATGAGATAACAATAGACTCCATTTATTAAGCACACACTGTGTGCCAGGCACTAAACTCAGCACTTAACATTCATCATCTGATTTAATTGTCACAATTTACTCATATTATTTTACTTAATCCTGATGCCCACCATTATTATCCCTATTTGCCAGAGAGGTTATATGACTTGCCCAAAACCAAGATCACCCCATGAATAAATAACACACCAGAGCTCCAATTTGAACCCTGACTCCAAAACCCAGGTTGCTAAGTACTACACGTCCTGCCTCCCTACGCACTATTTATTCATCCTATCTGGGCCCCATCATCTCCTGGTCTGATGCCCTGGCCACATTCGTGGCAGGGGAAGGCTGCAGTTCACCAGAGGAACTTGGCAGGTCTGTGCTGAGGACAAGAGAGCCTTTGGCTCTTGCTCTGGGAGCAGGAGTAAACTTGGTAATCTAACTCCAGAGACCTGGGAAACCCAGGCTGCGGAGTGAGGAAGGTTTCAGAGCAGAGAAAGTAACGGGCTTGGTGTAATAGACACCAAACTGCAGAGGAGCAGCAGGGCGGAGAGAGGAAACAGCCGGATGCTACACTTGACCCACAGAAAAAGCACAACTTTTCAAAAACGATAGCAACACTCTGCCTCAAGCCTGTAATTCCAGCACTTTGGGAGGCCCAGGCAGGAGGATCGCTTGAGGCCAGGAGTTCAAGACCTGAAATGGAAGCTGAGACTCAATGACTTTATCAAAATCTCACAGCTCGAAAGAAGCTGTAAGACCAAGTCCTCAGATTGCAAATCTTCCCACCACTCCGCGTCCTCCGGGGCCCTCTATCCCTGGGGGAGAGAAGACTCGCCTCCTTCTTGAAGAGGGTGAACCTGACAGCGCAGCCGTAGCACCGGCTCTCCATAGTGGCTCCCGGCGCGGCAGAATCGGCAGAGCTGAGGTCTCGTCGGCCAGGTCCAGGACTCCCAGGACCCTCACCCAGCTCTGCTCTGCCCCACACACCCACTCGCGCGGTCCGGCTGCGGCCTGGGGCGGGGAATCCGGACGCTCCCCCACCCCCAGCACCAGAAAGGCAGCGGCGGAAGCGGGGACTGCTGGGAGTCGTAGTGCACTCACGACTGTCGGCCTCCCTCTGAGTCAGTCAAGCCTGACTCAGAACACAATTCCCAGAGGGCTAAGCGCCACTAGCAGCCAGCAGTCCCCACTCACGCTTAGACTCTTGGGAGTTGTAGTACAAATCCAGTCAGGGTCGGAACCATGGCGGTGACCAAGGAGCTCTTACAGATGGACCTGTACGCGCTGCTAGGCATTGAGGAGAAGGCGGCAGACAAAGAGGTGAGAACAGTGGCGAGGAAGGCTGATCCTGAGAGGCCTCGCGGCCCCTTCCTGTCCTGGCGCCTCACTCGCGGCTGGCACCTGCTGTCCAGGTTCGGCCTGGGCGGGGAGCGAGGGTCAGCCCCTTGGCCTCAGCAGGCAGGCTCTCAAACATTTTCGGGACAGTCTGAGGGCCTCACGAGGAAGGGGAGGGCACAGAGGACTCCCACGCTGGTGGCTATGCTCTCCCTGTGCTTCCTGTCGGGTGGAGGCCCCGGGGGAGTTTGTGAGGGAACGCTAGCCTTCTCTGCGCCTGCGCAGTCTCAGTCTCGGCTTTCGCTCCAGTCTTGGTTGTGGCTGGAAGTGCTTCATTTAAGTCTCTCCTTCAGGCTGTTTTAACTCCACTTCTAGCCTAAGGCAGAAGAAAGATCAGATCTCAAGGCTCCTCCATTCCCGCTTCATGCCCCCTTACTGGTGTGACCTATGACCTTGCTGTCTCTGTTTTATTTTCCTCTCTGGCCCATTGACCCTTTTTCAAGCAGCAGATGCTCAGGTGTTGCCCCTCTCAGCATGTAGTAGTTAGTGGGCCCAAAGCAGGAGGATCAGAGGGTAAGGCAGGTGGCCTGGAGTTCTGTACTACCTTAGGTATTGATACAGGTGTCAAGGGGTGAAACACTTACCAAGCTGGACTTAAGATTTCTGTTATTGCCCCCTGGATCATAGTGGTGGTTGTAATAATATATGAAGGGAAGGTATTCATTGGATGAAAATTAATCTCCACTAATGCCCCTGTACTTTTGGGCTGCCCTGCTCATGGGGTGAGTGACATTTTGAGAAGAGGAAGCTCTGGGGCAGAAAAGCAGAAAGACCCAGAGGACTCTTGAGGAGAGATGCTGTCAACCTGCACAGAAATGTCTGCTGCACCTGCAGCTGAAACCAGAAGTGGCCACAGAATGTCTATGGTACACCAAAAGTCTGTTTCACCTTTTTCATAAGTCTTAACATTTTAGTGTTGATAATGCCTAACACCTGTATAATGCTTACTATGTGCTGGACATTAATCTTAAGTGCTCTACATGTGTAAATTGCTTAATTAGTACTTTATTAATAATGAGAAAGTATTTGGAACATTTCACACAAAATCCAGCCAGTGCAAAATCTGGAGTTTAGAATCCTAAAGTTGAGAACTCCTGAGGAAGGCAATTGGGAGCCACTGATGTAGATATTAATCAGAGAAGTGACATAATTGGACTTTAAAGAAAAATATCCAACATCAGTATGCAGAACAGACACTGGCGAGGGGTGAAGGAGCTGTCACTAGGAAGTCAGATGGGGCTGGTGACAAGGCAAGGGACCAAGATCTGAGCTGTGCAGTGGTGGCTGGGATCCAGTTCTCACTTAGAGTAAAGGATATGTGTGAATGCTCTTTATAAAAGGTAACAGGTGCTGCTCCTTCCTTTTAGTAGGGGACGCAAGATTCATGGACAACTATAATACAAAGGAATCATGGCAAGTTCCTTAAGAGGGATGCAAAGTATGTGGATATTCACAGTAGGCCAAGATTGCTTTTAGTTTGAGAGAAGAGGTAGGGGAAGTAGAAAAAGCATTTGAGGCTTTGAAGAATGGGTGGAGTTTGGACATGTGAAGATGGAGGAAGGGCATTCCAAGAAAGAGGAGAGTGTGTATAGTCCAATTTATCTAGAGCATAAGCTAAGAAGAAAGAGTAAAAGAAGATAAACATTAATGAGTAGGTGGCATCTTCAGAGAGGCTTACCTATTCTCTTTCATAGCAGCCACTTCTCTTCCTTTCCAGCACTTATTTCCATTTGTATGTTGGATACACTGGCTAGCTTCATGGAAATGGACACTTTTTAGTAGAAAGCAAGGGAGATGTAGGCCCTGGTGTCCCTTCTCCATGGTTTAATACCTGTCATAATGTCTAGGGCAATGGACCCCAACCTTTTTGGCACCAGAGACCGGTTTCATGGAAGACAGTTTTTCCACAGACCAGGGATGGGTGAGGGGGATGGTTTCAGGATGATTCAAGCACATTACATTTATTGTGCACTTTATTATTATTACATTGTAATATATAATGAAATAATTGAACAACTCACCGTAATGTGAGTTGTTCTCAACTCACGATAATGCAGAATCTAATGCTGCCACTGATCTGACAGGAGGTGGAGCTCAGGCGAAGATGCAAGAGATGGGGAGCAGCTATAAATATAGATGAAGCTTCACTTTCTCACCCTTTGCTCACCTGTGCTGTGCTGTCCAGTTTTTAATAGGCCACAGACTGGTGCCCGGTCAGCGGCCTTGGGGGTTGGGGTCTACAGTTCTAGGGGAACCTGGAGGACCAAGAAATATTTAAAGTGTATACAAGGAAGGCCTCCTAAACTTCAGTTGTCTGACCATATAGCCTAGGAATTCTTAATTTAGCCTCTATGGAAAGGTTCCAGGAACTGGGTGAATCCCTGAAATCATGTATAATATTTTTTGTGTATTGATTTTGCAGGAGAGGAAGTAATTTTTATCCAAAAAACATTAAAGAAGCCCTGATCTAGGCAAAGCTCCTTGTGTTACTGGTGAAACTAAAGCTCAGAGAGGGTGGTTAGTGACAGAATTAGAACTCAAATCCCCTGATGCCCAGCTCAGGTCCGTGCTCCTGCTACTGTGTCTCCCTGGCCTATCCAGCATCATTCAGTGGTAATGATGAGCACCAACACTCAATTTAACCTTTGTTCAGATCACTTCTCTGAATTCCAATTCCATATATCCATCTCCCTATTTGATCTCTCCACTTAGATGATTCATAGGGGTCCAAATGTTACTACATCCAAAATCGAACTCTCGAACTTCTCTCTCCAAACCTGCTCCTTCCTTGGACTTCTCCATCTCCATACATGGCACCACCATCTTTCCACTCAAGCAAGGAACCTGGAGTCCTTCTCCATAACTTCCCGTCCTCCCACCCCTGCCATCTAATCCATCACCAGGTCCTAATGAGTAAACCTCCCAATGATTCTCAAACCTGTTCATTCTCTCCATCTCCACCACCACTGCTGCAGCCTGAGCCCCCATCCACTCCCAACTGAATGTTTATAGTAGCCTGCCACCTTATCACTCTGCTTCCACTCTGTTCCATTCTAATCTATTGTACCTCTCCAATCTATTCTCCTCACAGAAAATGGAATGATTTTAGTACTCCCTTAAAACCCTATTTAGCACTTTTAATAAAATAATAGAATTTCTTATCCCATCATACATGCTTTTTCCTCTGCCAGGAATGTTCTTCCTCCCCTTCTGTTAATATCGGTTACTTTTATTTATCCTTCAGAACTTGGTTTAAATGGCACCCTTATAAAACAGCAACTCAAAGTACTGGGGGAAAAAAAGGCCTTGCCTATCATTCTCCTTCATAGTAGGCTATTCTTTCCAGCACATATTTCAATTTGCAATTATATATTCATCCGTGTAATTATTTGTCTCATGCCTTATTCCCCTCTCCATTCACTTCTGTAGCAGCCCCTTACTTGGTGACTGGCACATAGTAGGCTTTCATTCTTTTTTTTGGAGACAGAGTCTTCACTGTGTTTCCCTGGCTAGAGTGCCATGGTGTCAGCCTAGCTCATAGCAACCTTAAACTCCTGGGCTCAAGCGATTCTTCTGCCTCAGCCTCCGGAGTAGCTGGGACTACAGGTATGGGCCACCATGCCTGGCTAATTTTTTCTATTTTTGGTAGAGACAAGGTTTCGCTTTTGCTCAGGCTGGTCTTGAACTCGTGAGTTCAAATGATCTGCCCGTCTCGGCCTCTCAGAGTGCTGGGATTATAGGCGTGAGCCACGACGCCTGGCCCATAGTAGGCTTTCAATAAATATCTGTTGCCTGAATAAAGTAGTACGTAAAAACACCACTGCTTGAGAATCAGGAGACCTAGGGTAAATCAATGCCTCTCTCAGGGCTTGGCTTTCCCCAAATGTAAAATGAATGGTTTGAAGGGTCAGATGGACTGTAGCCTTTTTTTAAAATGGCCTATGTGCTAAGAATGGTTTTTACATGTTTAAAGGAATGTAAAAAACAAATACAACTCAACAACCAAAAAAAAAACAACTCAAGAAATGGGCAAATAACTTAAATTTTCTCCAGAGAAGATATACAATTGGCTACTAAACACATGAAAAGATGTTCAACTTCACAAGTCATTAGGAAATGCAAATCAAAACCAGGATGAGATACCACTTATGCATGAGGATAGCTATTATGAAGAGAAAAAAACTTCAGAATATTAAAAATGTTGGCTAGGATGTAGAGAAATTGGAACCCTTGTTCATTGCTGGTGGTGCAGCTACTGTTAAAATAGTATGCTGATTCCTCTCTCAAAAAATTAAACAGAATTACTGTGTGATCCAGCAATTTCCATATGATCCATATGGTAAATAAATATAGAATTAATATGATCTAGCAACTAAAACAAACAAAACAAGGAAGAACAAAGACCATATGTGGCCCCTAAAATTTTTACTTTTTGGCCCTTTATAGAAAAATTTGCTCACCCCTGGTAGAGTTAGGGATAAGAACAATTCTGCGTTTCTGTACATGGAACTGGCCCTTCTGCAAATGTTTTCCACGCTTACCACCACAAACCTAGGAGGCCCAGAAGTGGGCTAACACCACCCTTCACGGGAATTTAGAAAATCAACAATTCCTATTGTTCCCCTTCCAGCCCTAGAAGAGACTGGAAGGGCAGGGTATTGTTTTCTTGTGGGAAAGACTTGAGTTGACTTAGGTTTCTAGTGGAGGTGCTCCTGGGGAGAGCATCAATCTCCTGCTGGACCCTAAAGCAATAAGCCCCAAATTCTTACATACACACTCGACTGTCGAAATGAAGAGTAAATCACAAATTAATGCTGTTTGTAAACCTTCAAGAGAGATTCCAAAATAATCTCAGGAATTATTTGGGTGACTGCAGTGGCCTTCTAACCCTTTCCTATTTCTGTTCTTGTCTCTTTGATCCTTTTCACACAGCAGCCAGAATGAGCCTTTAGAATGTAAACCAGATTTTGTCACCTCTGGTCATAACTCCCCAATGGCTTCTCATCAGTCTTCCTCTGCCCATGAGGCCTTTATTGCCTGTCCTCCATGTTCCCTACCATTCTTCCCTTTGCTTATTGTGCTCTAGCCACATTAGTCCTCTTGTGATTTTAAAAAAATTGTGGTATACATACATATTTAACATAAAATTTACCATTTTAATCTTTTTATTTTTTTTTTTTTTTGAGACAGAGTCTCACTTTGTTGCCCAGGCTAGAGTGAGTGCCATGGTGTCAGCCTAGCTCACAGCAACCTCAAACTCCTGGGCTCAAGCAATCCTCCTGCCTCAGCCTCCCAAGTAGCTGGGACTACAGGCATTTGCCACCACGCCCAGCTAATTTTTTGTATATATATTTTTAGTTGGTCAATTAATTGCTTTCTATTTTTAGTAGAGACGGGGTCTCACTCAGGGTGGTTTCGAACTCCTGACCTCGAGCAATCCGCCCGCCTCGGCCTCCCAGAGTGCTAGGATTACAGGCGTGAGCCACCGCGCCCAGCCCATTTTAATCTTTTTTAAGTATGCAATTTAGTGACATTAAGTATATTCACCTTGTTGTACAACCATCACCACCATTCATCTCTAGAACTTTTCCATTACTCCAAACTGAGATTTCATAACCAATAAACAATAGCTTCCCATTTCCTCTTCCCCCCAGCTCTTGGTAACCACTATTCTATGGGGTGTCCCAAAAGTCACCATACATAGGGAAAATGGGAAATTGTAGCTAAATATACCTTTATTTACAAAATTTTATAAAATTTTCCTTTTGTATAGAGACTTTTGGGACACTCTGTACTTTCTTTTTCTTTTTTTTTTTTTTTTTGAGACAGAGTCTCACTCTGTTGCCTGGGCTAGAGTGCTGTGACATCAGCCTAGCCCACAGCAACCTCAAACTCCTGGGCTCAAGCAATCCTTCTGCCTCAGCCTCCCAAGTAGTTGGGGCTAGTAGGCATGCGCCACCATGGCCGGCTAATTGTTTCTATATATATTTTTAGATGTCCAGCTAATTTCTTTCTATTTTTTTTTTTTTTTTTAGTAGAGATGGGGTCTTGCTCTTGCTCGGGCTAGTCTCAAACTCCTAAGCTTAAGATCCTCCCGCTGTAGCCTCCCAGAGTGCCAGGATTACAGGCATTATCTGTACTTTCTTTCTATTTGAATTTGACTATTCTATGAACCTTATATAAGTGGAATCATATAATATTTGTCCTTTTGTGTCTGGCTTACCTCACTTAACATCATATTTGCAAGGTCCATCTATGTAGCATGTGTCAGAATTTCTTCCCTTTTTAAGGTTAAATAATATTCCATTTTATGTATGTACCATATTTTCTTTATCTCTTCATCCCTCGAAGGATATTTAGGTTGTTTCCATCTTTGGCTATTGTGAATAATGCTTGTATGGACATGAGTGTACAAATCTGTTTGAGTCCCTACTTTCATTTCTTTCAGGTATATACCCAGAAGTAGAACTGTTGGATCATATGGTAATTCTGTTTGACGTTTTGAGGAGCTGACATACTATCTTCCATAGTGGCTGTGCCTTTTAACCTTCCCACCAGCAATGTACAATAGTTCTAATTTCTCCTGTTCCAATTTCTCCTTTCCAACACTTGTTATTTTCCGGTTTTTGGATAATAACCATCCTAATGGGTGTGAAGTGAGGCTCCTGGGATATTTTTTTCAAACTCACCTAACACATTACATTCTTTCTCTAGGCAGTTGTATATCTCACTCCCACACTTATTCTGATTTCCATTCAAATATCATCCCCTTGGAGAGGTTTTCCCTAACCACCTGTTTAAATTAGCTGCCACCACACCATTACCTGCTGTATATTTCTTTTCTTTCTTTCTTTTTTTTTTTTTGAGACAGAGTCTCACTCTGTTGCCTTGGCTAGAGTGCCCTGACATCAGCCTACCTCACAGCAACCTCAAACTCCTTGGCTCAAGCAATCCTTCTGCCTCAGCCTCCCGAGTAGCTGGGACTACAGGCATACATAGGGAAAATGGGAAATTGTAGCTAAATATACCTTTAGCGCCACCATGGGAAATTGTAGCTAAATATACCATGCGCCACCATGCCCGGCTAATTTTTTCTATAAATTTTTAGTTGGCCAATTAATGTATTTCTATTTATAGTAGAGTCAGGGTCTCACTCTTGTTCAGGCTAGTTTTGAACTCCTGACCTTGAGCGATCCGCCTGCCTCGGCCTCCCACAGTGCTAGGATTACAGGCGTTAGCCACTTGCCCCTGCTGTATATTTCTAAGTAGTAGATCTCACTATCCTACACATTATGTTACCTACTCATTTGCTTACCATTGGTCTCCCCAATTAGAATGGAAAAAATCCAAGAAGGAAGGGACTTCCTCTGTTTTGTTTCCAGCTATGTCTTTAGTGCCTAGAACAAAGCCTAGCCCTTTATAGATGCGTAGTAAATCTTTGTTGAATGATTGAGTGAACATGCATTATTATTTTCTTAGGCAATAACATTTTACGACAAAATGAAATTACTAGACCAAAATTAAATATATTTTCAAACTTTTGATTTATAATGCAAAATTGCCTTTCAGAAAGGTTGTACTGACTTCTATTCCAACCAGGTAAGTAGAAGGTTGCTTATCTCTCTGTTTGCAGTCCTGACTCTGGAGAGCAACATGCTGTGTGCCCAGTGCCTCGCCCAGAGCAGGCACACAATGAACCTTTTTTTTTTTTTTTTTTGAGACAGAGTCTCACTCTGTTGCCCAGGCTAAGAGTGCTGTGGTGTCAGCCTAGCTCACAGCAACTTCAAACTCCTGGGCTCAAGTGATCCTCCTGCCTTAGCCTCCTGAGTAGCTGGGATTACAGGCACACACCACAACGCCCAGCTAATTTTTCTATTATTAGTAGAGAGAGGTTTTCACTCTTGCTCAGGCTAGTCTCAAACGCCCAACCTCAAGGCATCCTCCTACCTGGGCCACCCAGAGTGCTAGGATTACAGGCACGAAGTCACCACGCACACTGAACCTTTATTAGATCAAACTTTATAGTATTCTTCCTGGTTCATTTTCATTTTCTTTTCTTTTCTCCATATGTGTTTTAGAGGAGGGTAGAAATATTTCCTGTAAGCTGCATTTTTATTAAGTGCCTGCTGTGTGTCAGACTCTGATCCTGGTATTGGGCTACAAATGTGAACAAAAGCAGTCATGGTAGGGTTTCTACATCTTGTCTGTTTCTAACTTCTCCATCTCTTGCTCTTGGGGCCCATCATTTAAAACACAGAGGCTGACATTAGTAATTCTTCTAGAAGTTCATCTCATTTTCAATCAGATGATGATTTCCTAGAGAGGAACTTGGTGCAGAAAGTAACAGTTATAAAAGTTAATTTTATAACTAATCTTTAACAAGTAAGGCCAAGAATTGTTGCTTGTTACATCCACCATGTGCTGAGATGGAAATTATAATACAGGGCATTGAGCAATGTTAAGAATTGTAAATGTGCCTTTATAATCACCTTTGTACTTATCAGCAGTTACAATTAAGACTGTGGACTTTGGAGTCAGACTTTCTGGATATTGGCTCTAGGACTTACCTAGTTTGTAACCTTGAGCAAATATTTAACCTCTCTGTGCCTTGGTTTCCTCATCTGTGAAATGGGGATAATGATAGTCCCTCCTTGATAGCAGCGTGAGGCTTGATCCACACGAGCACAGCATAGTGCCTGGCATAGAATGAGTGCTCACTACCAGTTTGGTCTTGCTGTTTTCACTGTTAGTGCACTTTCCTTACTGTAAGCTTTAGTCATATGTAAATCACCCTCAGTTTGTGTCCAAGGGTGCCCTCTACTCCATACCCCTTCTTTACTCATTCCAGTCCTGACTGGTCAGTGCTGTCAGTGCACCAGTGGTTCTTAGTTGAAGCAGTGGTTGGGGTAGAAAGGAGGGGAGGAGTCAAGAACAAAATTGAGGATTACCAGACTTCACTATTTAGTTCAAATCAACAAATTAATGAAGTATATCACCATGGATAAGGTACTATGTGGGCATGGTGGGACTTTAGAGCTGAGTAAGAAATCACTTTTGCTTTCTGACAGCTCACCCAGTGTAGTACTTCTTGGTGAACTCTGAGGTAGAATGAAAGAGGTTCAGTAAAAGTCTACAAGAAAATGCCCAGCCTGGGCAACACAGCAAAATCTTACCTCTACAAAAATATAAGAAAATCCCTGGTGATCTCGTGGCTAAACATTTAAAAGAGAAAAAAGAAGGAAAAAATAAGAAAAATTAGTCAGGCATGGTAGTGTGCACTTGTAGTCCCAGCTACTCAGGAGGCTGAGGCAGGAGGATTGCTTGAGCTGAAGAGTCAAGGCCGCAGCGAGCTATGATCGTGCCACTGCACTCCAATCTGGGTGACACAGCAAGATTTTGTCTCTAAAAAAATAAAAAAGAAAATGCCGTAGGAAGAAAAAGGAGGACCTGATTCATATGATAGGCAGTATCAGGGATGGCTTCCCTGAGGTGTTTTTTGCAGGACCTTGAGGGGAGAAAGAATATATTGCAGCAGTGTTAGAGGGATCTTGGTGGTCATTTACTGTGTTTATTTTGTAGACAGGAGAATGGAAGTCCAGAGAGGTTATTAAACTTGTTCAAGACTATCCAACGAGTGAGCATCGGGCTCAGACTGGGGCCCCAGTTTAATATTCTTTCTGCAGCCTACTCCTCTGCAGCCTACATTCTTTCTCTTCCCTCTGTAGCAGCCTTGGCTTTCATTTGAAGCTCTTTGAAGGGTATGTAGCTCACTCTGTCTTGGCAGGTATTACTTGGGGAAGCCAGGTGCTTGAAAATGCCATTTGATCAACTCTTTCAAGACTAAAATTTTACGTCTATTGATATGAAAACTACCAGGGATATTTAGTATTGACATTTTCAGGGAGGGAGGTTATACTATAGCATATATAATATAACTTTCCTTAAGTAAGTTACTTAAGGAAAAGGCTATTTTATCTGTATGCTAGCTAAAACGTACATACTTCTCTTATGCTTTAGAGTGTGGTGCATCAACATTGTTTCTTACAAATTTAAGAAGAATGCGGTTTTGAGGACAGAGGACGGAGAAGGGCTTAAAGGAGCAGCAGGAACATGAAGGTGTAGCAGTAAAAGTGCATAGCATGACAAGGAATGGGCATCACCTAGGGTTTGTTGAGGATGTTGCAGGAGATAAAAACGAAAAATGTGGCATGTTTGGCCTCTCTTTGCTCTCAGGTGATTAGACAAGATTCTGTGGGCGTCTGGAGGCCATTTCTGGATTTGAGGTGTGCCTGATGCAGTTTACTGTCTCCAAAGGGAGCCTTTCCTCTTGTCTCCGGAAGGCAAAGAGGCCTTGAGGGTGGGCACTGAGCCTGGTTTCACTTGAAGATGGTCATTCTTCACCAAGAGCCTGACCAGCTCTGGGCACATCTAGGAGCCAGCCTTCAAGGCCTATTGGTATCTCTAACTCATTCTTAGCCGAAGCTGTCTGGCCAAAGCTCTGGATTTTTCAAGTTACTTGGCTGCCTGTTAAGTCAAAAAGAATGATTCATTTGTGTTTGTAAGCTATAAGCTATTCATTAGCATTCAAGATAATACCTCACATTTATATGACACCAAAGTGCTTTCACATAAATTAGCTTATTTGATGTGATCTTTAAAACAAACCTATGAGGTAGGCAAAGGACTATTAGCTCCAATTTATAGATGAGAAAATCAAGAATCAAAGAGTTTAATTGATTTGCCCAGCATAAGGTGGCTAGTAAATGCAGAGCCCCTGCCCAAACCTGAATTTTCTACTCCTCTTTCAGAGCTTTTTCCATGACCCACGCTTCAGGAGCAATTAGAGCAACAAGAGACGGGTCTATGGGGCCCCAGAGAGCTCACTCCTCCTTCTGTGACACAGATGGAGATTTGACTCTCTAAGTAAAGCTGCCTGACTTGGGTAAACCCAGTGGGTATTAAGCTGCTCTGAACAGTGAAGGAACAGTGTTAAAATCTGTGTTAAAATTACTACAGCCCAGTGTCCATTTCAGCTTAGACAGTATTCAAAGTATTTTCCATTTGCATAGCTGCTTTCTCTATTTTTGTTCCTGAGTACTTTTATTTAGTTGTTTTCATTAAATCAACTCACTTCTTTTTACTAATATAAATTTGTTTATAAAGGAAACTAGTGTATTAAAGGAAAAAAGAAATGAATGAGATGTAGGAAGTACCAGGGCCCAGAGGGAAGGAGATCTACCCCTGGGAAAGGGCAGAGACTGGGCAGAGAAAGTGGCTCTGGAGCTGGCGACCCAAGTCTCTAGGGGTTGAGGGTGACAGCAGGCAGTGGAGAAAGGAAAGGGGAGCCAGACCCAGGGTACTCAGGCAGATATGGGGGGGTGTTAATCTACAACCTGAGAAAAGAAGGTGTGAAAGGATTTTAGGGTCTGATCCTAATATAGGGGTACTTACAGTAAGGGTGGGAAGGAGGAGGCAAGGCCAGAGAGAAGGGTGGTGTCTGAGAGAAGGAGGGCTGTAGATGGCTCCAGGTGGATAGCTAGTTTGGGGAAGTGGTCTCAGGAGGTGATAGGACAGGGTTTGAGACCCAGGAGGGAGTGCTGGGATGGCTAAAGGAAGGAGTACCTGGAGGTGAATACCAGAGGAATGGGAGGAGCTAAAGGGTGAATTCAGGATCGGTTGAGGACCCAGAGCTCAGAGGGCCATCGTTTGGGGAGAAGCAGGCCAGGCCCAGTACATGGTCCCATTTGTTCCAGGTGGCACACCTGTTTTGAGTTTGGACCATGGGCCATGGTTAGCAGCCTGAGAGAGATGTTGGTGTGAGGTGTGTGTTCCCCCAGAATCATCTTGATAGCACCAGCAGGCCCACATATTAGGAGCATCGAGCTGAGAGAGCTGATCTGGGGTGGGGGGGAGTAGCTGACTCCGGGCTATGCTGAGCCTTGGGAGCAGCCAGGAGTTTCTACATTGCTCGGGCATTTGGGGATTTCTCTGTAGGGCTATTTCACTGGGGCCACAGGCTGTAAGGAATGAAAGGACCAATCTTTCAGGCAGAGGGGACTTTTACATAAGTGTCCAGAGCTCTGTGGTTTGCTTCCTGCCTGTGACATCAGGTAGTCACATAACCTCTGGTGTTCCTGCCAGTGAGGGGATGAGGCGATATCTGCCTCCTCCAGGCTTGGGGAGAAATGGCTGTCCAGGCTGTTGTTCCTGACTTCCCATTACTGGAACTGGGCCTTGTAATGGATTTCTAGCTGATTCACCGAGGATGGTTTGTTCATTCAGTATCTATTGTCACCGCCTCCCTGTGTCCTCTTTATCTGAATCTAAGCTGTCAGCCTGGCTTTTTGAGAACTAGACTTTACCACTTACTCACCTGGCTCCAAGTTTTATTACAAGAAAGGACAGCAGCCTTTTAAAAAATAATGATGCCTTCTTTATGGGGCCCCTTTCTTTTAAGTTAATGATGGCTATTTTCTATTTATTGCGCCCTCTAGCACTTTGCCTTTTGGGGTGAGTCAGGAGTTCTTTCCCCTCAAGAGGTGAAACTGGAGGCAGGTGGACTGTCTGTCTGAGGCCATGCCTTGTGCTTGGGGCAAAGCCCAGTGCAGGTGGTTGGAGACCCAGCTCCCAGCCCCCTCCCCTGCTCTGGGCTCAGGTTGCTGAACGTGGTAGAACCAGTTATGGAGCTTCTGGGGAAGGGCTGGGTGGCTGCCAATTCCTTACTCATTCTTCCCCTCTGTGATGTGGGCTGTGGGGGAATAGCATTTAGTTCTCACTGTGGTTATCCTGGCAGTCTGCTTTAGTAATTTCTTCCCTTTTTCAGATTTGGTTTTTTAGGAGGAAGTGTTAGCAGGGAGACGGGGAAACTGTGAAGTAGTGGTAAGGTCTCCTAGGGTCAGGATGGCACCCATTTCCTTCTCCTCAGTGTGCCTGAAGTAATTGACATAGTTGAGGCTTTCTAATTGTGTTTTGGGTAAGAACAAATGAATGTTTGCCCCGTTCATTCAACAGGTATTTATTGTGTGCCTAACTAAGGCTATTCCCTGTACTGTTCTGGGCTCTGGGGAGGAGCAGAACTCCCTGCCTCCTAAGCACATTCACTTTATTTGTAAGGGGAACCCCATTTCTTCCTATACCTGTGTGTTCTCATTTGAGATATAGTTATTACCAGCTTAACTCCTTCTCCAGACCATTCCAGAAAAGAAGCAACAGATTAGAAGCACTTCTGTGGAAGTGCTGGCATCTGACACTATAGTCTAGTAGTGGCTGACTAGAGAAGAGATAGAAAAACTATAAAAAGAGTAGAATTTAAGACCCTCAGCACCCAGAGCAGCATAGGAAAAGCCTGACTCTTTGCCCTCAGTAGCAGTTGAATGTGTTGTACTGTTCAGTAGTTCTATGTTTTGTATGATGATCCTGAGACATTGAAGACCGATTAAACTCAGCTGGTATCCCAGGATGGGAAAAGGGAGGTGGTAGACAGTAAGATTTTAGAAGGATATTGGGGCTGGGTGCAGGGTGCAGGGCTCACAGCTGTAATCCTAGCATTTTGGGAAGCTGAGGTGGGAGGATTGCTTGAGCTCAGGAGTTTGAGACCAGCCTGAGTAAGAGCAAGACTCTGGTTTCTACTAAAAGTAGAAAATAGCTGGGCGTTGTGGCCTGAGCCTATAGTACCAGCTACTCAGGAGGGTGAGCCAGGAAGATCGCTTGAGCCCAGAAGTTTGAGGTTGCTGTGAGTGAGGCTGATGCCACGGCACTCTAGCCTGGGCAACAGAGTCAGACTCTGTCTCAAAGAGAAAAATAAAGGACATCATAGGAAAGACCAAACTTCAGCAAACTGGAGTTTAAAGTACTCATGGAACTTACATTCATCTAAGATCTTTGTCATTCTGGGGCTGGGCCTTAGAGACAGCCTAGCCTGGTCCTCTGAAAAACCATGATGTGGACAGGAGACGTTGGTGGGGAAACCCTTGACCTATCCCTTGTTCCTCCTTTGTGAAGTCTCAGGAATGCAGGTATTTCCAAGTGCTAGGTAGACCAAGGAATTTGGCGGAAGCCTATGCTTAAAGAAGGAAAGTTGCAAGTATTAAAGACAATTGTGGGGCCGTTGGCAACTTGCTGTGGCTGCTTCAACCCTGCCTGAGTGATCCCAGCTCCTGCAGACACAGTTTCATAGCAGAGCTTGGAACCTGGAATACTTTGAGTTTCAACAGTCCCATCTTTATCCTCCATCATTATGTGGATTATCCCTCTATCTTTGTTTTTCTGAAAGTTCCTCTCCTTCCTAATTTAATCAAGTTAAGAAAAATATTGTTTCACCTTTTTACCCTAAGTCTAGCCTATTGAGCTGCTCATAAGTTAGGATTATTTCATAATAAACAAATATTATGTTTAAACAAACAACATAATGAACAAAACCAGAAGCTTTTTCAAAGGCCTGTGTTAGGGGAGTTGTGTTTACATCATTAGAAATTCTTCAGGCAGCAGTCACTCCAGGAGGGCTGGACAAAGCTGGTAATCCAGTTTGTAACACAAAGCACCAAACTCCAGGCCAACTGGTTCAAAGTCAAAACTGGCCTTCCAGGCTAAAACCAAGGAATGGGCCCTGCCCAGGGCCGGTTTACAGCTAAATATAGTAATAACTAGTCAATCAGGACGGACACACACTTGACTAGCATTCTTAGGCCTACTGAGTTTTGGTTCACAGCCACTCTGGAAGATCTCAAGCTACCTAACCATGCCCTCTACTCTTTGAATAAGAGTATTTCAGAGACCCGGGAGGCTAAGGATTGAATTTTAGGACTCCCCCCTAGCAGTCTAAAAACTATCCCTGTCCGGCCGGGCGCGGTGGCTCAAGCCTGTAATCCTAGCTATCTGGGAGGCCGAGGTGGGCGGATCGTTTGAGCTCAGGAGTTCGAGACCAGCCTGAGCAAGAGCGAGACCCCATCTCTACTATAAATAGAAAGAAATTAATTGGCCAACTAAAATATATATAGAAAAAAATTGGCCGGGCATGGTGGCACATGCCTGTAGTCCCAGCTACTTGGGAGGCTGAGGCAGCAGGATGGCTTGAGCCCAGGAGTTTGAGGTTGCTGTGAGCTAGGCTGACGCCACGGCACTCACTCTAGCCTGGGCAATAAAGTGAAACTCTGTCTCAAAAAAAAAAAAAAAAAAACGATCCCTGTCCACCTGAAGAATTCAAATTGAGTTGACCTGCGTCCTCTGTGGACCAGGGTCCATTCCTGGAGTTCCTGTCAGATGGGCGTCCTACTGGGCTACTGTCACAATTTACCCCGTTTCCAGGAGTAGTTGAGGGAGAGATTTGGGAGTTTGTATTGCATGCCCAGTTATTGCCATGTGCTTCACACGGATTATTTTCTTTAATCCCTCTAGCAGCCCTATGTGTAGAGGTTATTTTTCTCACTTTGTTGTTGAAGGACCTGTGGCTGAGCGAGATCAGTAATTTGCTCAAGGTCATGCTGTTAGACCTATATACATCTGTCAGATGCTAGAACTTTCTTTCAGTGAACCATGCTGCCTCCTAGTTTAGAATAGTGGAAAGAGTTGCTAAACAACTTTGTTTCTTAACAGTTTTGAAAAGTAATACAAGTTCACTGTAGAAAGTAAATATCAATATAACCCTTTCTTTCATGGATATTTTTATATTTTTGTATTTATATCTGGCAGAGACAAAAGTCCCAGCTTCCTATTTGGCCTTCTCTGATACTAATCTGGTGGGCATTTGGGGTACTTGATTTCAACCTGGTGAGGTTGGAAATCTAGACTCCTCATTTGGCATTTTATGTCATGGATTGGGTTTGGGCCACTGTTTTTCCTGTGGTTTTTGGCTGCATTAGAATGGCTTTTGTCTGAAATAATGATTGAGTGATTTTTCATTGAATGGATTTTCAGTATCATAATTATGTCAGTTTCCTCATTTGAAAAATGAGGATAATAGTAATTTCTACCTCGTAGGGATTTTGAAGGTTAAGTAAGTTAATATATATAAAGCACTTCAAACAGAGCTTACCAGATGGTAAGCATTATATAAGTGCTAGCTACTATTTTTATTGTCATTTTGTAATTGAAATGATGTCTGACTTCTCTATTATGAATAATGATATAAATGAGTAGCAGTGTTTATAAATATTATATGAATTTCTAAATATTTCTTTAGAATAGACTTTAGATAAGGCCTTGTTGGGTCAAAGGGTCCACCTTTCAAAGCCTCCTGACATGTACTACCTACCAGATGTATTCCAGAATTCTTGTGTCAGTTTCCATATTCACCACACCACCACCAACATTAAATACTATCCTTTTTTTACTTGTCAACTGACAGGTCAAAAATGGCCTTTAAATTTTGTATGTGAGGCCAGGAGTTTGACCTCATGTTATTAACCATTTATATTCTTTTATGAGGTATCTCTTCATGTTCTTTCCCTATTTTCTTATCGTTTGTTTATAGCAAGGATTGTATTGTCTGTCGTATTTCATTCAGATACTTCCCTCAGTTTTCATTCCCCTTGTCTTTTAATTTTGTCTGTGATTTTTGACTTGGAGAAATTTAAAAAGTTTTCCTAGTCACATTCATTCATTATGTATATATGTGTGTGAGAGCATGGTGTGCATGTGTGTTTGATTTCTTCCCTTTTATGTTTAGTTTCTTTAACTTTTATTTTATTTATTTTAAATTTAATTTACTAAGAGAGTCTGACTCTGCTGCCCAGGGTAGAGTGCGGTGTCGTGATCTTGGCTCACTGCAGCCACTCGGGGGTCTCAAGCAACCCTTCCGCCTCCCGAGTAGCTAGGACTAACGGAGTGTGCTACCACACCTGGGTAATTGTTCTTGCTTTTTTGTAGAGACAGGGTCTCAAACTCCCAGCCTCCCAAAGTGCTAAGATTATAGGTGCGAACCACCATGCCTGGCCTCTTTTTTATATTTAATGTTTTGAACTGTCTGAAATTATATTGGTATATGGTTTAAGATGAAGATGTAACTTTTTTACCATTTGGTGTAATAAGTTTTAACAGTAAGTTTTACTACATACTGAATTTTTATGCCTATTATGATTTGGTTTTGGCTAGGCTTATGTTCCATTAGTCTTGCCTGCTGCTTTTGTGCTTTAAGAAACATTTTCCTAGCAGACAGAGAACATTGAGATTTAAGGTCTTTGGGCTTGGAGACCCCCCAAGTCTCCCCAGTCGTTCATCCTGGTTTACTGCCCTTGAACTCAGGAAGCTCTCTGCATCCGGCCCTGCTCAGAATGGGCACCACGGGGCCTTCCCTCCCAACTGTTGTATTCTCTGTTTTATGAGTCACATATAAACTATATTTTCAGTGTCATACCTGAGTTAATGTTATCATTTTTTAATCCTTGTTTTCTCCTCTTCTTGACCTGGTTTGCATTTCTTTGCACTACTCTCATACTCTAGTATTTCTTCGTCCCAAGTCTGCATTAAAATCTGTTTGTATGAATTTGTTTGTTTCCTACAGCTTTCCTCTATTTTCCTTGGTTGAGGTTTTTTTGGTTTTTTTTTTAGACAGAGTCTCACTTTGTCAGGAGCAGTGGTGACAGTGGGGTAGAGTGCAGTGGTGTTATCATAGCTCACTGCAACCTGTGCTTGAGTAATCCTCCTACCTCAGCCTCCCGAGTAGCTGGGACTACAGGCCAGTACCACAATGCCACGACTCCTGGCTAATTTTTCTATTTTTTGTGGAGACAGGGTCTTGCTCCGGCTCAGGTTGGTCTTGAACTCCTGAGCTCAAGCGATCCTTCTGTCTTGGCCTCCCAGAGTGGTAGGATTACAGGCGTGAGCCACTACAGCTGGCCTGGTTGAAATTTTTTATTTAACCAAAACATCCTTTGACAAAAAAACATTTTTATTTCCATGTTTTATTGTAGCCATGTCTTTTTCTCTTTGTCTTTTTTTCTGTTCTCAATACCTTTTCCTCATTAAAGTAAAACTTTTCTATTTCTCCTCTAATCTTGAAGAGAAATATAGACTCTTTATACCCTCTGTTTTGAATTTCCTTTTAGGTTCTCTGCTTGGAGAACTTCTACTCACCTTTGGAGACCCATCTCAGATATTGCCAACTCTGGGAAGGCTTCAGGGCTAAATTAGTCACTCCTTTTCCCTGTTCCCATTCTTATGGACCACTCTTACATCTCATATGCTGCCATTGTAATTCATTGTTTTCTCTGGCATCTTCTTTGCTAAGCAGTGTCCTTCCTCTTCAGTGTGTCAGGGAACATGTCTGATTTTTCTCTGTATTCCCAGGCTCCAAATCAGCCCTGTGTATCCTAAATGCTCCATCAGTAGACCCTCAGGTTGGGTGAATTCAGTGTTACACTGAGGGGCTCATGGAGAATTCTTTTTCTACCCTTCACGTTCTCTCCCTAGGAATGAATACCAGCCTTACCCTGACTTTCTGGACTTCAACTCTTTCCCTACTAATATCTAGCCAGTACATCAGAGTGGTAATTTTTCCTAGAGGACTTTAAAATACAGAATGTTCAGCCCATTCTACCTTTAAAAGATGGTTTGGAAATTGAGGCAGAAGCCAGGCCTTGAGCCAGATCCAGGATATGTCAGCTTGATTCAGGCAGTTATGTCTGGTTGTAAATGTTGGGAGTGTGGGAGGCTAGAGAGGTGAGGGGTAGGATAGCGTTCACCCAGACAGGGCATGAGATAACCTTGGTATAATTGTACTAGTTGCATCAAAATCTTGGCCAGGCGTGGTGGCTCACGCCTGTAATCCTAGCACTCTGGGAGGCTGAGGTGGGTGGATTGCTCAACGTCAGGAGTTCGAAACCAGCCTGAGCAAAAGAGAGAGACCCCGTCTCTACTAAAAATAGAAAGAAATTAATTGGCCAACTAAAAATACATAGAAAAAAGTTAGCCGGGCATGGTGGCGCCTGTAGTCCCAGTTACTCGGGAGGCTGAGGCAGTAGGATTGCTTGAGCCCAGGAGTTTGAGCTTGCTGTAAGCTAGGCTGATGCCATGGCACTCTAGCCCAGGCAACAGAGTAAGACTCTGTCTCAAAAAAAAAAAAATCTGATGAGACTGTTACAGACATTTGTCAAGGGAACACATTCTACAAAGAGAATTGACAAGGAAGCAAATTAATATATGCAGATCAATTAGTACATAATATTTTTCAGTTTGAACAATTTTATTTTTCTATTTAACTAAAAAATTAATTTTCCAATATAAAACATCCAAAATAAATTATAAAACACAAAACAATATTTATGATTCCTTCATAATAAAATTCAGAAAGCATTCTCTTTATAAAAAAAGGAAAGAAAACAAAAGTGGTACTAACACCCAGCCCAGCCAATGCCCCTTTTGTCTTGCTTTCTTACTGCTCCCTCTCACTCCCCTCTCTCTCTTCTGCTGTCCCTCTCAGGTTTACAAAAAAGAACATAGAAACCACTTTAGAAGAGTCCCATAATACAAAAGAAAAAATCAGGGCCAGGCATGGTGGCCCATGCCTATAGTCCTAGCACTCTGGAAGGCTGAGGCAGGAGAATTGCTTGAGGTCAGGAGTTTGAGGTTGCAGTGAGCTATAACGAGTCCACTGCACTCCAGCCTAAGTGATAGAGTAAGACTCTATCTCAAAAAAAAAAAAAAAAATTTTCCACAAAATTCCCCCAAATCAGTAGGGCAGCCCTGCTAGTTCTGGTCCTGGGGAAGTTCTTCCCAAGGACACTGTTGCAAGGTAAGGCCACTGACCCCTAGGAGATGAGCTGCCTCCAAGACTCTGGGTGCTTCCCTCCACCTCTTCTTCTCACCCATCTCAGAGAGAAGGTGAAGATGGGATCAGAGAGGTGGGATTGAGAGGCCAGGAACAAAGAACCCCAACAGATTCCTATCAGTGTGCAGGTGCTTGTATTTGTTGGAATGATCAAGAAGGATGGGTTAGCAGGACACCCACCATCACAGTCAACCCCGGAACCTTGATGTTAGAGGGCTGGGGAAATGGGAAAAAACATTAGCTTTTTAACTTTCTCTTTATACATTTATGGTATTGTTTTACTTACTGAAAACAGCAAATGAAGGGCCCTAAAATATAAAAACTGTTTCATAGAGTCTTAGTTTAAAATAAAAAGGAAATGAGGCTGGGGGCACAGTAAAGGAGGCAAAAGAGAGTGAAAGGGAGAAAAGACAAATGATAAGGGACCTAAAGAGTAAAGATGACATTGCAAATGTAAGACTGTCTATAAAGTTAGCACCTCCCCTTCTTTTAGTATTGTTATTTTTTATAGTGAAAGCAGAGCTAGAGAAGAAGGGTGAGGGTGGGGAGGTGAGCAGCAGGTCAGGTGTGCATGGGGTGATCAGGAAGGTGGGGTAGAGCAGGGAGGCACATCCACAGTCTCGCTACCTGAGGCCTGTCCTGGGAGTGGTTCCTGCTGCCTCCAGCTCAGTCAGGAGAGCCATACTGGGCTTGGATTGCCCTGGCAGGTGAAGGGGTGCTGCTGGCTGTGGCCCAGCAGGTGGCAGCACACCCCTAGAGGTCCGAGGCCTCATGGAGGTAGGAGTTGAGTCAGGCACCTGCCGGGCAGGCCACCCGTGGCAGATGTTGGCTACTGGCTGCTTACCTCTGAAGATCCTTATTTAGCACACTTGGGCAAAAAAGCCTCTCTTGGTTCTATCTGGGAAGCTTGGAAAGCCAGTCTGCTTAGCCGTTCCTCCAGGAGGTTTGAACACATATGGAGCAGAATTGAGGAAGCAAAGGCTTTGGGAGGCCAGGGGCAGATTCTGGAATTTCATACTTTGTTTTCACTTACAACAGCTATGTAAGTAACACATGAAAGAGAATCTTGGTAGCTGTTTATTTTTACTAATATAAGAAATATTAGGTTTTTTCCTTTTTAATACAGAGAGGTATGAAGATGAAAATTTAAAATGGACTATAACATCCCCACTAAGATAAATCCTTTTGGTGATAAAAAATAATAAAATAAGGCCTAAATTTTGAACTACAGAAAGGTATAAAATGAGAAGTAAATGCTTTTTTCCTCCCTGCCTTCATCTTCTCCAAAGGAAACCTCTATTAAGTTTCAGGATTGCTTTGAGAAAAAAATAAAAATAAAACAACAACTATGCACATGCCTGAACATCTATAACTGTATTTCATTTATTTGTCTGTTTAATTTAAACCCCAAAGTGATCATATTATGTAGACACTGTTCTGAGCCTTACTTTTTTCACTCACTCTACCCTGAAGATCTTTCTGTATCAGAACTTAGAGACTTCTATCTGTCATAGTTGTTTTAATGGGTCTCTCTATTGATGGAGATTTTTGCTGGCTTCAGTGGGGGACTATTATAAACAGTGTTGCAATGAGTATTTTTGTATATTTATTTTGGCATACTTCTACAAGTCCAAATTCCTAGGACTGGCTCAAAAGTAAAGTACATTTTAAAATCTGATATCTGAATTTTCCTCCAGAAATGTTGCCCCAGTTTACATGCCCACTAAAAACGTATAGAGAGTACCTGTCTGCAGGTGGCCATAAAGAAACCAAGATACTGTGTTCCTACCTCTTCCAGGAGCCCCTTGATATCTGAGACTGAGCACTCAGCAGGAAGTAGGCCCAGCTCCTCAGCTGGGTGGCAGTGGCCAGCTGCCTCCATGGCCTTGCTGCCTCCCAGAAGCCTCTCTGTTATGTGGGCATGGAATTTACCTTATCGCATGAGCAAGGTTTTTCCTGTTTGTCCCTGGGGTGACAGAGTGAATGACTGTGTCTTCTGTCTGATTCTTGCAGGTGAAGAAGGCATATAGGCAGAAGGCCCTCTCCTGCCACCCAGACAAAAATCCAGATAATCCCAGAGCAGGTAAGACCCGCCTCCTAAGGGGATAGGGAGAAAGAGACCTGCTCACCCGGGCATTGTTTCTCCATCTAAGCTCTGTGTGTGGAGTGTAGGCACACATGGCCTGGGGCTCTGGGCAAGTGGGTCCCAGGGCTTCCTTCACATGTTAGGGGTGTCCAGTTAGTTGCTGATGTGCTCACCCATCCTTGCTGATCTGTCATCTGCTGATGTCGGCTTTTCTGCCCACCCTGTGGCTTTTTTTTCCTTAAGACCTTTTTTTCCAAGTAACCTGTGGCTTCTTTGAAGTGTTTTTTGTTTTGTTTTGTTTTATTTGTTTGTTTTGAGACAGGGTCTTGCAATTACCCAGGCTGGAGTATAGTGATGTAGTCATAGCTCACTGCAGCCTCAAACTCCTGGGCTCAGGCAAGCCTCTTGCCTCAGCCTTCTGAGTAGCCAGGACTACAGGTGCATGCCACCATGCCTGGGTAATATCTCTATATATTTTGTAGAGGCAAGGTCTTTCTGCGTTGCCCAGGCTGATCTCAAACACTTGGGTTCAAGTGATCCTCCCACCTTGGCCTTCCAAAGTTCTGGGATCACAGGCGTGAGCCACCACACCTGGCTTGAAGTGTTTTTTTTTTTTTTTTTTTTTGAGACAGAGTCTTGCTTTGTTGTCCAGGCTATAGTGAGTGCCATGGCGTCAGCCTAGCTCACAGCAACCTCAAACTCCTGGGCTCAAGCAATCCTCCCGCCTCAGCCTCCCAAGTAGCTGGGACTACAGGCATGCGCCACCATGCCCGGCTAATTTTTTCTATATATATTAGTTGGCCAATTAATTTCTTTCTATTTATAGTACAGATGGGGTCTCGCTCTTGCTCGGGCTACTTTCAAACTCCTGACCTTGAGCAATCCGCCCGCCTTAGCCTCCCAGAGTGCTAGGATTACAGGCGTGAGCCACCACGCCCGGCCTTGAAGTGGTTTTTTTTTTTTGTTTTTTTTTTTGTTTTTTTTGAGGACACACACCATCACCAAGGCTAACTTTGTTTTTTCCTTTCTCTCCTTTTGATCCCTATGTGTAGCTGAACTCTTCCACCAGCTTTCTCAGGCCTTGGAGGTGCTGACTGATGCTGCAGCTAGAGTAAGTATATCCTCCTTTAACTGAATTATCCCCCATGGTTAGAGACCACTGCTACCCTTCAACCTCAGTCCTCTGCCTTATGGCACAGTCCTTGCTGTCTAAGCCTTGGAGACTCAGTCACCAGGCTGCCTCCCTGATCGCTCTGCAGCTAAGAGGCTGGGGCCAGGCAGATTGCTGGGGCTCTGTCCTTTTTTACCTGCTGCTTTGTTCCTTTCTCCTGCCAGGCTGCTTATGACAAGGTCAGGAAAGCCAAGAAGCAGGCAGCGGAGAGGACCCAGAAACTTGATGAGAGAAGGAAGAAAGTGAAGCTTGGTAGGTGACGTCATGGTGCTGGATGGCCTGCGGTTTCCCTTGGCCATTTTCATTCATCCCCCTAGCTTTTCTTCCTGGAACTTTACTTCCATCAACTCAAAGCCTCTTAAGCACAGGCTCTGGGCAAAACTTTGTTCTTAGAGGTTGGTTCCTAATATTCTTAGGAATAATAACGACGACTGTATTTACTATTAGCTAAGCATTGTAACAAATGCTTTATTGACTTCTTTAATTATCACAACTATTCAAAGAAGTGGGTGTTACTAAACCCATTTTTTTAGGGCAAAGGAGTTAAGGCACCAAAAGTTTTAGAACTTGCTGGAGCTGGGATTTAAACATACAGTGTGAGTAAAATCAGGGGTCATATTTACCATCCCCAGCTGAGTGTTGTCCCAGCCTCATTCCTGCCCAGAGCTTTCACTCTGAGAAGCTCCCTCAGAAGGATTCAAAGAGGTCCAGGTTTCTCTTCTTTTTTAACAGCTTTATTGAGGTATTCTTTGCATATCATAATATCAGCCTAACTCAAGTGTCCAATTCAATGACTTTTATTTTTATTTTATCTTTATTTTTTTGAGACAGAGTCTCACTTTGTTGCCCAGGCTAGAGTGAGTGCCTTAGCATCAGCCTAGCTCACAGCAACCTCAAACTCCTGGGCTCAAGCAATCCTGCTGCCTCAGCCTCCCAAGTACCTGGGACTACAGGCATGTGCCACCAGGCCCGGCTAATTTTTTGTATATATGTATTAGTTGGCCAATTAATTTCTTTCTATTTATAGTACAGACGGGGTCTCGCTCTTGCTCAAGCTGGTTTCGAATTCCTGACCTCGAGCAATCCGCCTGCCTCAGCTTCCCAGAGTGCTAGGATTACAGGCATGAGCCAGCACGCCTGGCCAATTCAATGATTTTTAATAAATTTACCAAATGATGCAACTGTGACTAAAAATCAATTTTAGAACATTTTCATCAACCCAATAAGATTGGCTCAAACATTCTTTACTCAATTTTTCTCCCTTTCTTCTTGCCTATTCAATATCTATATATTTTAATGTGTGCATGTACCATCCCAATATATCCATTTCTCTATTAAAAACAAAAGGAGGTTCTAGGTAAGTAAAGTACACAATCCACAAACCTCCCAGGCCTGAGAGGGCTTGTCACAGTAGCTGGCATGGCGTAGGGCTGCAACCAAGTTTCCCCTGGAAGGCAGGAAGGGCTCTGGGACCTGGGACCTGGGGTAATACCTTCCCACAGTCTGCCCACCCCTGTAGGAGCCACTGCTTCCCATCCACAGCTTGATAAATATGAGTTGAGGGAGAAGGTAAAGGAGACAGTAAGAACTTGAACTCAGTGGTAGGAAGAGAATCAAAGCCAAAGCAAGGGCTAGGTATGGTGGCTCACGCTTGTAATCCTAGGACTCTGAGAGGCCGAGATGGGTGGATCACTCAAGGTCAGGAGTTCGAAACCAACCTGAGCAAGAGCAAGACCCTGTCTCTACTAAAAATAGAAAGAAATTAATTGGCCAACTAAAAAATATATATATATAGAAAAAATTAGCCAGGCATGGTGGTGCGTGCCTGTAGTCCCAGCTACTCGGGAGGCTGAGGCAGGAGGATTGCTTGAGCCCATGAGTTTGAGGTTGCTGTGAGCTAGGCTGATGCCATGGCACTCTAACCTGAGCAACACAGTGAGACTCTGTCTCAAAAAGAAAAAAAAAAGCCAAAGCAAGGTCCGAGGTCAGGCTAAGGTGCCCCAGGAACAGAGGCCAGTAGCTCCACCCACTGGCATCCCTGGAAGGCAGCTATGCCCACCACTATACCACCAATTAGCTTCCACTGGCATCCCTGACACATTGTCCTGGGCTTCTGGCATAAGCACCCATCTGTATCCTGTCCACTGATTGGAAACAACCAGCTTGGTTTTAGACTTTTGGACACACCATTGGAGCCCATACTTTGGTGCTATGATTTTTCTCAATGGGAATTAACTCAGGGACATATAGGCGTGGAGGGAGAGGGTGGAGTTACTGTATGGTCTTGTTCTATATAAAACTTTGGGGAAGGAGCCAGAGCTGAGGTGGGCTGAGGCCATGTAGAAAGTACAAAGACTAGTAGTTGGATCATGTAACCCTTGTGCCTAGACCTAGAGGCTCGGGAGCGGCAGGCCCAGGCTCAGGGGAGTGAGGAGGAGGAGGACAGCAGGAGCACCAGGACACTAGAGCAAGAGGTGAGCATCTAGGCACGCTGGCCTGAGAGCCATCTGCAGGAGGAGGGGTAGGAGGAGGAGAATGGACTTGGGTGGCCGTCTGGCTGGAGAGGGCATGCTCTTTCCACCTTCTTCTGTGGGATCTGGGTAATTTGTCCCACCCACAGGTTGCTGAGCCCTAGCTTGCAGGTGGAACCTCCCAGGGACCTTTACAAGGTGAGCCAACCTGGAATTGGATCTGCACAGAATTGTCACCCCTCCACCCCCCGCTCTGCAGATCGAACGCCTACGAGAAGAAGGTTCCCGGCAACTACAGGAACAGCAGAGGCTGATCCGGGAGCAGATTCGCCAGGAACGTGACCAGAGGTTGAGAGGTGAGAGTCTATCACACCCACCTGTCTCCCCATCCAAGGTAGCTCCAGATTTCCAAAGTGGCCACACTGGCTGCCTGGTGGAGTTGCTGTGGAGGCTTCCACCTGTTGGAGTACTGGCAGCACCCCATGGCACCTCACTCTTATATGTGCCACCTGTCCCTTCTTCCTACCAGATCTCTGGGACCTATTTGCTTTTTACTCTGAGATCTCCTGGCTGCATTTGGATTAGTCCCAAGCAGAGGTGGCTCTATTTGGAGATACTTTGTTTCAGTAGAACTGTGTAGTTTGTCTCTGCCCCCTGTCCCCAGAAGATGTTCCTAGCTCTTCATTTGGAGAATGCTAACAGGTGGCCCTCAGGTAGCTGGGTAGACCCCTCCTGGGGTGGCAGTTTCTCTGGGGATGGGAGCACTGTGTCTGCTTTCTCCACCAGGCCCTCACAGGGCAGGGCAGATATTGCTCTTGGTAAGGAGTGACCTTTTCTAGGTCCTTCTGGCTCTGGACTGCATCTTCTTTGGGAGAATCTCTTACCCCCCTATATTCTACCTTTCTTCTTTTCCCAATATTTCTAGGAAAAGCAGAAAATACTGATGACAAAGGAACCCCCAAACTAAAGGTGAGCATGGGCAGGATCTCTGGGCCTTATACTCATCACCACCTCCTCTCAGCTAGAACAGATGCATCCTGTGGCTTGAGGGGTTCTGGTGGGGACACTGGATCTCTGAGGGCAGCCAGCACCACTGCCGCTTCCTTTCTGTCCTCCAGCTGCCTGGAGACCAGACTGCTTCCCACAGCTTGCCATGAAAGGCTGCTCTTAGCCCTGACGATTGTAGGGGCAGCATTCCCCAGAAGCCCTCGAAGGGCTGGAAGCATTCCTGGGGTGAGCAGGCTGCCCTGCCTATGTTTCCAAGGGGGAAAACATGTCTTGGTGGTGCTCTCTGGATTGCAGGTGCCTTGGGGAGTCAGAGGGTGTCTGCTCAGGCAAAGCCTAGTTGTGGGGTTAGGTACCATTTGCCATTTAGCTAAGGGTCAGTGTTAAATGATACTGTCTTTTCAGCTAAAATGGAAGTGCAAGAAGGAGGATGAGTCAAAAGGTGGCTACTCCAAAGATGTTCTCCTGAGGCTTTTGCAAAAGGTCTGTGCCTCTGACTTCCTCTCTTTCCTGTCACCTCAGTCCATATCTCAGCCCACACCCCAGGACTCTTAATGCCTGATCTTCGCTTAACATCTCTTCTACCTCTTTTTTTTTTTTTTTTTTACTATCTCATAGACCATAGAACAGCCTAGAGACTTCTCCCAGGCCATGGTCCTCCTTTCTCTTGTGTTGCCATGTGCCTCCTCCAGCCTGGTCTCTCCTTTGCTGACTAGGTCTGTTCCCTGCCATCCTTAGAAGCAAAGGGCTTGGCTGGGGGTGTTGGGAGAGAGGAGGTGGGTGTGTGGCATGAAAACTGCCTCCTCTTCACTACCTTCAACCAGCAAGGCAGCCGTGTGATTATGCCAGTCCAAGTCCCCAGTCCTTTGCTTATCTCACCTTTGCCGTCCTGCGTTCCTAGAGAAAAACTTCTTTCTAATCTCTGATCTCACTTCTCTGGGACTCTAGCTCTAAGAAGTTATCCCCCAGCTGAAAATGCCACAGTGAGCCTCAGGACAACCCAGGCTTGTCTCTGGCATGAGCTGGGCCATCCTAAAGGCCAAGCCATGCTTACTGGGACTCCCTTGTCCCCACAGTATGGTGAGGTTCTCAACCTGGTGCTTTCCAGTAAGAAGGCAGGCATGGCTGTGGTGGAGTTTGCAACCGTCAAGGCTGCGGTGAGTGCTGTGTGAGGTTTGGGGGCCACTGGTGGCCCTGTCATTCTAGGGCAGAGACCCAATTCTGTGGCCTCTCTGAGTTAGATGATCCATACTCCCTAGGGATGCTGGGCCAGCTCAGAGCCAAGGCTCCCTGAGAGGCTCCTGACTCCTGGGGATAGAAGTGCTGCACATGAAGGGAGAATGCCCTGGGAATGGAGGGGAGTGCACACTGACTCTTCGTTCCCTGATGGCTGGCTTCACACCCTCCACCCTGCACCCCTTGAGGTAGTGAGCCCCAGCACCGCCTTCCCACCCTTCATGCTTCTCCTCACTCCGCCAAGTCAGAAGGTGCATCCCCATCGTTCTCCCACAAGAAGGGAAGTTTGACATCAAAGCTTTAAGGCCCCATCATTTGAAGGTTGCTGAGGTTGCCCAGCTCAGCTGAGAGCACTAGAATGCTGGTTCTTGTCCTTTCTTTGGGGTAGAGAGAGCCTCTTTATAGCTGGTCTGATGGACAGGCCCAGGACTGGATGCTATATTTGGCAGGAGCTGGCTTTCCAGAATGAAGTTGGCCTGGCCAGTAACCCTCTGAAGATTTCCTGGTTGGAGGGACAGCCCCAGGGCATGTCGGGCCCCAGCTACCCAGGCCTGTCAAAGGTAAGGAGCCAGGCCTTACCCAGTTGGGTCTGCCCAGCACTCAGGGAAGCTCTTCCTGTTTGGGCTCCTCTAGGGGCCCTTTCCTCCCAAATTTAGGTCTTTGGGCATAGAGTGAGATTAGCTAGTCCACCACCCTGAGCAGGAAGGGCTATGGTTCCACCGTGACCCCTTTTACTCTCTGAGGGCCAGAGGGACGCCCCCCTACACACTATTCTTAGACCTTGCCTGCCTTCCACGTCCGGTCTCCTGTTGGGACTCTGATCTTTACCCAAAGGGATCTTCCTGGTCTGCAGGTTGCTTGGTTGCGTGTAGTGTGAGGCATACGGAGCTTAGCTGACCTAGTGCTGCAGGAAGGGGCAGTTGACCAGGGCAGCTTGCCTCCCCAGCTCTTCAGTTTTCCAGGTGTGTTAGCTGCGCCACACAGGGGCCGACTGTCAAGAGGCAGTGTCTCCTCTTTAGAAATAACACTGGCTGCCCTGCTGACACTGGATTGCCTGCTCAGACACTGTGGTGAAGTGTAGACCTCTCAGATGATGCCAGCCCCATGCCAGCTGTTTGTCCTCACGGCTCCATGAAGCCTATGTTCAGCACCCCCACCCTCCCACCACAGTCATATTTTCTGGCATGGAGGCAGAGGCTGTTGCTGTAGGGCTCCTGGCCACACCTGCACCCACCTTTGTGCGACAGATTGCTTTGAGGGCAAGAGCTAGCAACCTGGCTCTTCCCTTCTCTGCAGTGGCCTGGGGCCTGTCTGTAGTTCCTCGGTAGGCTGGCAGGCAGAGGCTGTTCTCACTGCCCTCAGCCACGTCACCCTGTTCTCCCTGCCCCTCCACCTTCCTCCTCCTGGACCCTGGGCAGGGGGGAACACAGACTGATCTGAACCAAACTCGGGACCATGCTTTAGAGACCTCAGCTCTTCCCCCTGCTTTAAGTCCCAGCATTTCACAGCCCCAGATGACACTCCACAGGTTGTTAGAAAGAATTTTATTCATTCTTTTCCATATCCACAGAGGAGCCTTTCAGCTTGGCACATCTAACAAGAGAAGCAAAGAGGAAGGCCACTGATTTGGGTTGTGGAAGCGGTGTGTCTAGAAGCCTCCCTCTCCCCCTTGCCACTCTTGGAGAGGCTCAGGGGCCATGTGGCCCGGCTGAGTGCTGCTGGGCTCTTGCTTCAAGTCTTCTGGCCAGGCCACAGGATGGGGCAGTAGCAAACAGCCTGTGGCCTTGACCCAGTGGGCCTGGCCTGGTTGAAAAGCCCGTTGTCAGAGGGTTTGTGCAAAGCAGAGCTCCCCAGGCCTGGTATAAGGTTCTGGAGACCAGTTGTGTCTCTCTACCACTTAGCGTCCATCTCCTTTCCAGTCCTCCTCTCTTCTAGGAAGGAAATCTGCCACTGTTCTGTTGCATTTCCCAAGCACTCCCATCACTAATAATTTTGGGAATTCCCAGAACACCCCTTTGCAAGCTGTGCCTGTGCCTTCAGCTGGCATTCCTGAGCGCTGCTTGCCTCAGGGAGCAGGGATTGCTCTGGCAGCTGTGTTGGGAGGTTGAGTCTCTCATGCCCCGCCCCCTTCTGCCAATGTTTGTGTGGCTTTTTTCCTGAGCTATGCTCTATATCTCTACCTACCTCTCCCTGCTCCGCCAGCCCCTCCCTTCCCTCGCAGCCCCCGTATGTTTCCCCCTTGTCTGCCAGGGCTCCGGGCTGTGCTCTAGCCAGTGCTGTCCAGTAGGACTCTGTCTCGTGGTGGGAATGTCCATTCTGCACTATCCATTGTGGCAGCCTTAATCATGTGGGGCTCCTGAACATTTGAAACTGAATAACTTAATGTTTTATTTAATTTCAGTCTCAATTTAAATAGCCTCATATAGTGAGAGGTCACCAGGGTAAACAGGGTAGAGCCTGTTTCCATTCTCCTCTCAGGTGTGCCTGCTTTCCTTTTTGCCCTGGGTTGGACCACTTTTGCCCAGGCTTGTCCTGTGACCGCTCTCTGTTGACAGTAGCTTCCAAGGTGGGTGGTGCAGGGCACCTGTCTGTTCTGCCGTGTCCTCCCACTCCCTTACTCACCCCCATGCTGCTCTCTGGCTCTGCTGGCCTCTGCCTGGTTCCTGTGGTTGCAGGGCGTGGCCTCCCTTTCCAGGCCCAGCCAGCTTCCTTCAGGGCTCTTGCCATGAGGTTCCCTCCCAGCATTTCCAGCTTGCCTCTGTCCCTCCACTCTGGGGTGACTTAGAGACCTGTTCAGGACCCAGAGGGCAGCCAGAGCCCTGGATTCCTATTGCTGCCCATTCCTTAATCCATGATCATCCCCTCCTTCCCTGAGTCCCCAGGCTCCAGCTCTTCCAGTCACCCCAGCTCTGCCTACCCTCCCCATTCAGAAGCTGGGCTCGCTGGGAAATTGTTCCCTCAGCATCTGTAGGACTTCCTCAAGAAGTGAAATCCCCAGGTCCACTTTGAAGGAGAAGAAGGGATCATTGAGGTCTGGAGCAGGTGTCCTCTGGAAGGAGGGAGTGTCCAAAAGGTCGTCCTCTGAGTATTGGTGTAGGGCGTCCCCCAGAGAGAGTGCTGACGGCAGGGTGGCTGAGTAGGCAGCAGAGTAGGCAGGTGGGGGCTCCAGGATGTTGGGGCAGCTGGAGCTCTCTCGGTAGAGGCGTGGGGGCTTGGGTGGGGCCAGGAGGGTGGCCCGGGGCTGCTCGTCCCCCCACAGTGGCAGGCGCCGGCCATCTGGCCTCCCTCGCAGCTCCCGTATGACCTCTCGGTTGCTGTACTCCTCGTGGTCACCACCAGCCGTGCTGGCCTGGCTAAGCACACTGCCCTGTCGCCGGAGTCGCCGTGGTCGCCCCAGGCTCAGCCGCTTGAAGAAGGAGGCATTGCGGAAGGAGCCTTTCCGCCAGGTCTCCATGGGGCCCAGGGCAGCCAGCAGACAGGCCTGGTACCTCAGAAGCCGGGCAGACAGGCATTCAAGAGCAGCTGGTGAACATGTGGTCCGTGCTGGAGCAATGAATGCCAAGAATCAGGGAGACACCCCTAGTGGGCCAGAAGCAGAGGCCTTGGAGTGTCTGCTCAGCACAGAGCTTTGGCCGTGTCTTCGATGGTGAGATGAAGTCCCAGGAAGAGGGTGCTTTTTTATCCAGGAGAGCAGAGCGCTGGGAGTTCAGGCAGCAGGTTTCCCACAGGGACTGGAGTGGCCTGGTTATTTGAGAGGGCAGTGGAAAAACCCCAAGAGGAAGCAGCAGCACTTACTGGAGCTGGAGTGAGGGCAGCTTGGTGGCGGCAGAGACGGATCTTCTTGGGCCAGACAGGAGCACCGGATGCTCCTTCCATAGGCAGGAGGCAGAGGGGCCTGGCTCCTGTGCCGTCTCTAGGGCAGTGTGTCCTCTCTGCCGGCAGCTTCCTACTCTGATTAGTGGCTTGGCTGTTTGTGGCGGTGAAGATGTGTTTGTGTTTTCAGCTGACTCAGTCAGGTGGGAAGCTGGGTTTCATGCTCTTAGGTAATTGCAGCATCCGCATGCAGGGATTGGGGCAGCTGTGACCAACACCCCAGGGCAATGGGGAGCTTAAGATTCCTCTGGGGACTTGTCTGGGGGCAGCCCTGCTTTATGTGTCACCACACTGCTTCCTTTCTCATCACAGCCCCACTGCCCTGGGCCCAGCAGGCAGGCAGGCTCCCCAGCCCACAGTGTGTCTGGGTGGGAGGAGCTCAGGGAGGGTGGGAGTTAATTGAAAGGCAGGCGTGTGGAACAACTGTGGAAGGAAGAGACCTGCCACTGGTGCGGTGACTCAGCCCTGGGGCCTGGTGACAGGCCCTCATTAGCAGAGACTGTAGGAATGGGGGGAGCAGCCCCATACCTGTAAAGGGCTCAGCTCCTCCCAGGGTAGGGCTGGGGACATGCCAAGGGTGACTCCAGGTTTTCTTGGCAAAGGAGCATGAACTTTGGGAGGGGAGAATTGCCCTCCCCTTGGCCTGCCATCCAATCTGGCTACTGAGTTTCCTTGTCCTCCCTGTTTTAACCAGATGGCTTCCTGGCAGGAAGACAGCAGTGGAGGGCCAGGGTCTTCCCTTAGGGCCCCTCTTCTGTGAAAGGGGTGGGCCACATGGGGCTGCCATGAATTGCCAGTCCTGCTCTGGGCCAAGTGTAGCAGGTGGGCCTGGCTGGGAGGCCAGCTCTCAGGAGAAGGGTGGGGCTGTCGGGAGGAGCAGGGGCAATCCAGGCTGAGTAGCACTTCCTGTTTCTGTACACCCCTTACTCCAAACCAGTTGGCCAGGGCCGGCATCTCAACCTTGGCCACTCCTTTCTTATTCCCCGGGTCACTGACCACGTTTTCCTCCTGGCTTGTTTGATGAGAGCACTGGTGTAGTATGCCACAGGACAGGGCTCAACAGTTCTGCCGTGGACAGGCCACCGCATCTTGCAACCCCTGGCCTGGCTCACTTCTGTGCCAAGTCAGGTGGGCTTCACACTACTCTAAGCAGCTGTGGGGACCACATGATCATCACACAGCTTCAGCCGCACTGAGGGAGGAAGTGATTTAATTCCCACTGCACACCTTATCAGGGTGTGGGGGTGGCAGCTCAGGGCTCTGCTGTGGAGCTCCACCCCACAGCCTTAGCCTATTGAGGTTGTTGTTTGTTATTCTTTTGATTATTAAAATGTAGTACTTCTTAATCCCCCACACTGTGCTGGCATGATCATAAAAGAGAGCCGCGGGCCCTGCCCGCCAGGAGCTCTGCTGCGTGTTTAGGAGGGAAGCCGGCTGCACGGCCGCTCCTGTCCTGCTGGGGTGGGGCTGTCCAAGGCTGTGTTGAGGGCAGGTCCCTCAGCGTCCTCAGTGGAAGCCAGGCCACAGGGAACTAGGGACCAGGGCAGCTGCCCAGCGCATCCCTGCACCTCAGACAGCTTCCCTTCCTTGGAAACCTGTGAGAGGCAGAAGCCACGGCAGGAGGGATGGAGTGCCAGCTAAATGGCTGCGAGGAAATGAAGGGAGATCAGTGCCTGGCTAGACCACAGGAAGTGATTTGGTGATTGGCGTGGGACAGGTGAACCAGAGCTGACCAGAGACGTGAAGGGCCTGGGTAAAGGGAGTAAAACCAGTAAAAAACTGGTTGACATAACTGGCTGAGAGGGACTGCAGGGAGGCCAGCTGAGGAGAAACTGGCCTGGAGGCCAGTGGCCCGCCTTCCCTGGGGGAACATGGATGAGTGGGATTCCAGAAGGATGTTAGAGTCATTCCCTTCCTCTGTCCTCTTCTCTCCCCAACTCTTAGACAGCATTGTGCTTAGGCCCCGTCCTCTGAGTCTGGAGTCCACTGGGCTCTGCCCTGGTGTCCCTAACCCTTCCCCATCCCCTCTCTGTCCCCAGGGCTCAGTGCTGTCAGAGAGGGACTACGAGAGCCTGGTCATGATGCGCATGCGCCAGGCCGCTGAGCGGCAACAGCTGACCGCCCAGATGCAGCAGGAAGACCAGGAGGGGCAGCCCACATAGCCTCCGGCTCCAGCCTACCCCCCCCCCTTTCCTTAAGCATCACCAATAAAAACTTTTTTTTAATAGTCTACCTCTACTCCATACATAGGTATAGGGTGCTGGGCTCTGCCTCAGGGGGCTCCTCCCAGGCCTGGGCTCCCTCCCTGGGAGTGGGCAGACCTCCAGGGAAAGGCCTCATGTGGTGAGAGTCTGGGCACAAGCAGAGCAGAGGAGCAACCACTCATCACAGCCCTTTATTGGCTTGGACTAGCTACGTAGGACCCACCTGCCAAGTCCTGGCACCATCCTCCACTGGAGTGCCAGCGCGGCAGGGGCAGCCTGCCACAGAACATGGCCTATGCCAAGGCCCTCGGGTCAGGCCTGAAGCAGGCGGGCAGCTGGGAGCACTGGGGCAAGGGGCCCTGCCCTCCCCCAATGACCAAAGCAGGATTGCAGAGTAGGCCATTCACCACCCACTGGGGATGGGCTGGGAGCAGGGACATCCTGGGACAAGGCAACCAGTGAGGCAGGGGGTTGGGGGAGGGGCCCACGGCAGCCCTCCAGAGAAGGGGGGCCCCACCCACAAGTCACTGTGAGGTCACTCCTTGTGCAAGCACCACACCAGCGTCTGGCCCACCCCTGTCATGCTTAGCACACGGAAGCCCCTGCGTTCCAGCTTGTCCAGGACTATGCGAGGAGGGTCATTGACGTAGTACTCACAACTGTAACGAGACCAGGGTGGGCGGTGTGAGGAGGGGCACACACAGCAAGCTCCCCCTACGACGCTAGTGTCTGCTGAAGGCTAGGCCTGGGCAGGAGCTCTCATCATGGTGACTGACATTTGCTGGTGCCAGGCTAAGTGCACAATCCCTGCCCCCTCCCTACTAAGCACTTCACATGAATTATTTATTCCTCTCAACAACCTAGGGGAGTTACCATCATTGTTCCCATTTATACAAGAGAAAAATGAGAGGGGTTAAGGAGCTTTCCCAGCGTCATGCAGATAGAGACTCCGCGGTGCTCTGACAGCAGCCACACCTGCCCTGAGCACTCCGCTGTTCACTGGAGTGGCCTGTGCGCCCGGCGCTTGCTCTCACCCGGGCCTCTGGGCCTCTTGCTGCCCTGGCTGTCCTGCAGTCCTGGAGCAATAAGGGTGGCCTCTAATAGCTCCTGACTGTGTGCCATGCCCCGCCATGGAGAATGCTTAATTTCCCTTTTTTCAGGTTTCATGGATGCTGAAGGGCCACCACACAGATAAAGGGCTCAAGCAAATGCCTCACGGCAAAGGGAGGGAGTTGGCTTCTGCCCTCCAACCTTGACCCAAGGGGCTAGGATCAGCTAGCCTTCCCTTTCCCCCACTTGAACTGGGACTCACTCTGGCAACTCTTCTCAGGGCTCCTGAGCCTGTGTAGCCAGGGTTCCACCTGCCTACAGGTAGGAGGGAGTAAGGGGGCAGAAAAGGAAGCAGTGGTCACAGTTCAGACACGGAGATGGTGTGAAGGATGCCAAGGGAAGTGGCCAAGTCGAGTGGCAGCAGCCAAGCTGGAAGTCAGAGCCAGGCTTCCTATTCCGTTTCTGAGTAGCTTTGTTACTCAGCTGGAAGTCAGAGCCAGGCTTCCTGTTCCGTTTCTGAGTAGCTTTGTTACTCAGCTGGAAGTCAGAGCCAGGCTTCCTGTTCGTTTCTGAGTAGCTTTGTTACTCAGCCAGCTCTTCAAGGCAGAAGCCTGTCTCTCTGCACCTGTCTTTGCTGATGGGTCCAGCTTAGAGATGAGGGCAGGACAAGGAACACCCCACTTATGGTGTCCTAGACCCAGGGGACAGATCTGTCCTGGGGTTCCACTAATGATGGGCAAGCTTTCCAGTGGAAAGGCTTTCAGAGCAAGCCTCAGGGAGGCTGCAGATGGGACCACCCCTACAGAGGACTGAGCCCCAGGGTGCAGGCTCTGAGGCTGTGTACTGTCCTGGGCTTGGAGGTTGTATAAAGGGAACGGGGCAGGTCTAGGGGTTGGCAGGGGGAAGACACCGAGAGATGCCACTACTTACAAGTTGTTTCCCAGGACACTTCTCTTGGAGGCCCCCAGATGCTGCATCAGCTCTGGATCCGAGTGTTCATCACCCACCATGGTGGGGCCCACCTCCTGCAAGGTAAGCCACAGTAGCTCCTTGGCTGGCTGCCAGGTAGAGGTGGAAGGCCTGCCTCTCCTTCTTCCCCGCCTGCTGGCCCTGAGAGCTTCAGGTAAAGGCTGGAGTGGGTGGTGAGGATCCTGGGGGAGCCCATCAGTGATCAGGAGGAGCAATGTGGGGCCTCCCTGGTCCCCTAAAACTGAGCTGGGCATTGCATGGAGATTGGCATCTTCATGCCAGGCACCACCACCCACGTTTGTGTGTACCAGAATCACACAGCAAGAGAAATGAAACACGTCCACATGCAAACGTGTACACAAATGTTCACAGTAGCATTGTTCATAGTAGCGAAAAGGTAGAAAGAATCCAAATGTTTGTTAAACTGATGAACAGATAAACAAAAGATAGTATAGCCATACAGTGGAATCTCATATGGCAATAAAAAGGAATGAAGTACTGATACATGCTACAAAATGGATGAAGTCTGAAAACACTGCATAAGTGAAAGAAGCCAGACACAGAAGAGGATGTGTTATCACAGAAGGTAAATTGGCAGTTACCTAGGGCAGAGGGACTTGGGAAAAATGAGGAGTAATTGCTAGTGGGTACAGGGTTTCTTCTGAGGTCTTGGAAATGTTCTAAAATTGAATGACAATGGTTGTACAACTCTGAATATGCTATTTTTAAAAAATTAAATTGTATGCTTTAAATTGGTGAATTCCACGGTATGTGTATTACACATTAATAAAGCTGTATTTTTTAAAAATGAAGAATCACACATTTCCGAGTGTGATCCCCAAGCCCCAGACATGGAATTTCAGGAGGTCTGGGAAGGGGCCCAGGTATCCATGTTTTAACAACTGCACAGGTGGCTGGTTCTCAAACCACTGCTCTAGGACACTGTGGAGACCTCTCCTGCTTGGTGGTGAACCCACCAGCTATTTTCCTTATCCCAAGGGAGCTGTGTACCCTCTGCTGGCTCACCTGAGCACTGAGGAATGGGAAGGGGGAGAGGAGCACCCTGCTTCCCAGCTGGGGGCCCAGTTATTCTGAAGCTAAAAGGGGACTTCAGGGCAACCAGAGCCGCCTTTCTACAGATGAGGAAACTGCACCCCAAGGAAGGAGCATGACATCCGACTCCTGGATGGTATCACCCTACCCCTAACCCCTGGGCCCCATATCTCGTTCCTTCTCTTCCTTTCCTAAAACTACAGGGATAGCCCTTCCTGGAAGTGCCAAGGGTGCAGCTAGTGGCTGTGTATGGGCCAGGGACTTGGCACAGGGGTTTTAGCGACTTGGCACGTCCTTTTCTTTTCCAAACCTCTTTCCCTCGGGTTATTCCACGTTTTTCCTGTGGAGCGACTCCGTCCGGGGCACTGGTGCTGCCCTTGTGAGGCGACAGCTCCCCGTGTCCGCCCCGCGGACAGGTAGGACTGGAGTCAGAAGCGCCGGGAGGCAGCCCAGGGGCTAGGACGCACGCACCTGAGCCCTCCGCGGCCGTGGAGCTCCGGGCTGGCCCGAGCTCCCCGAGCCCGGGGGTCGCGCGGCGCCGGCTTCCCCAGCTCCTTCTCGGTGCTGCCCAGGAACGAGGCGCGAAGGCACAGTCGCACCCCTCGGGCCCTGAGCGGCTCCGAGTCGCCGGGCGGCGGGTACTCACCATGCGGATCTGGGTGCTGATGAGCAGGTAGGGCATGGTGCGCGCGTGCCGGCCGGCTCCCACCCCGCGGCTCTGGGCTCGGCGCCAACGCCAGCCCCTCTCGCGTCGGGACTGCGACCCGCGGCCCGGAGTCCCGTTAGTCGGGCTCTGGCCGCGGGCGGCGCCAACCCCGCGGGTCCGGGCCGGTGACCGCCGCGGCCGGCCAATCAGGAGCCGAGGCTGTGACGCGCCCGGCACTCCGCGTTGGGGCCCGCCCCCGCCCTTCTGGCGGTGGACTTGGACTCCTGGCCGACCCGCGGCTTCCGCCCGGTGGTCCAGCCGCGGGGAGGAGGGGGCGGGGAGCAGGAGCGCTCCCGCGGCAGGGAGGTGAGGGTGGCCCGGCGGACTCGCCTGGGCTGCAGCGGCCGTGGCGCAGCCCGCGTGTTGACTCCGCGCCCTCTTCCTGCAATATCTCCCGGTCAAGTTCCAAAGTCCTGCTGGTCCCGCCCGGTCCCTGTGATGCAGAGCGGAGAGCAAACGGCGACTTTGCTGAGGCCTCCCCAGGCTCCAGCGCACCCCTCCCAGGGCCGCCTCTACAGCTTTAGCGGGTCCCCAGTTCCCTTCGCCAAGACACGTTCTCGAGACATTCCTTAGGTGCTCGGGAGAGCAGGACTTGTGGCCGGTCCTGGGTGCTACAGCCAAATACCGGTCCGGGCACACTGCGCATTCCCGCCCCCAGACTCTAACTCCTAGTACAGGGGCGGGTCACTGCATTTCGGTGGCCTTACAGGTAAGTCTGTAAAGGATCTGCGCGCTTGGCTGGGTGCCAGGCCTGGAGTGACTAAAAGGATGGAACCTGGTGCTGCATCTGAGGAACTTGGCGCGCGGCTGGAGAGACATGGCGCACGCACGCGCACGTGGTCACAAGGCCACACCTGTGGCAAATGAAACAACTTCCCGCTCACGAGCCCCCAGTGAGCTCCCAACTATGCGTCCATGCCCTCATCCGATGCATCACAATCTGACAGTTCATTTTTTATTTGCCTTGTTGTGATTGGTTCTCTAAAGAAAAAAAGCGAAACAGAAACAGCCTATAACCTTTCCTCCCCAGCTCTGGAAAGATCTTCGCTTCCTTCAGGGACATTTATAGGGCATGCTTGGTGCCTCCAGCACTTTGACAGACATGGAGAGAGCTATAAGGGAAGTAGGAAGTTGTAATCCTAAAGGATCTTAACTGAGCTAATTTATTATTCTGTGGTCCCCACCCCTACCCTCTACCCACTGGACTAACAGTTTAGCCAGAGAAATAAAACATTCATGCTGGCCGGGCGCGGTGGCTCAAGCCTGTAATCCTAGCCCTCTGGGATGCCGAGGTGGGCGGATCGTTTGAGCTCAGGAGTTGGAGACCAGCCTGAGCAAGAGCGAGACCCCATCTCTACTATAAATAGAAAGAAATTAATTGGCCAACTAATATATATAGAAAAAATTAGCCGGGCATGGTGGCACATGCCTGTAGTCCCAGCTACTTGGGAGGCTGAGGCAGCAGGATTGCTTGAGCCCAGGAGTTTGAGGTTGCTGTGAGCTAGGCTGACGCCACGGCACTCACTCTAGCCTGGGCAACAAAGTGAGACTCTGTCTCAAAAAAAAAAAAAAAAAAAAAACATTCATGCTTAACAAAGGATTTGTTAAAACGAACAATGCCCAAGACCTGTAAAGAACTCCAAAAATCAGTGAGAAAAAAAGTAAACCAATAGAAAAACATGGGCAACTGACTTGAATAGGCACTTCACAAAAGAGGAAATGGAAATGACACCAACATAACATGCTCAATATCATTAGAAATCTAGAAATGCAAATTAAACTACATTTTAAACCACAATAAGATGTTGTCCTATGGATTAACAAAAAATAAAATTAAAAAAATCTGTAACTATCAAGTGTTGGTGAATATGTCTAACTATCCCACTACTGTTGGGCTTGCAAATTGGTGTGATTGATATGATCAAATGTGCATACCCTATACAGCCAGATCTCTCTTAAATAAGCCTTAAGAAAACTCACCTGCATCAGGATACATGTAATTAATTAGCAAAAAACTGGAAACAGCTCTTATATTGATCAAAAGTAGACTAGATTAAAAGTTTCTGGTGGGCAGAGGCAGGAGGATCGCTTGAGGTCCGGAGTTCAAGACCAGCTTGAGCAAGAGCGAGACCCTGTCTCTACTAAAAAATAGAAAAAAAAAAAATAGCTGAGTAACTAAAAATAAAAAAAATTAGCTGGGTGTGGTGGCATGCACCTGTAGTCCCACTTACTCGGGAAGCTGAGGCAGGAGGATCGCTTGATCCCAGGAGTTTGAGGTTGCTGTGAGCTAGGCTGATGCCATGGCACTCTAGCCTGGGCAACAGAGCAAGGTTCTGTCTCAAACAAGAAAAAAAAAAGGTTTCTGGTAGAGCCATACAATAGAAATTGTATAACAATGAAAATGCTGAGTGAAAAAGCAAAGCTTAGAAAAAAATATAGAATAATTCTAATTAGAGCTCACAAACATGCAAAACTAAACAATATATTGTTTGGGGATAAAAATTTGGTCAGATTATAAAGAAAAGTAAGAGAATGACAAATATAATATTTGTGGAGCAGTTACTATTAATAGTTACCTCTGGAAAGGGATGCAATATGGAGGAACATGCAGAGGATGTGATGTTCTCTTTCTTACACTAGGAGGTGAGTGTAAAAGTGTAAAGTCTTATGAATGTATTCTTTTTTTTTTTTTTTTTTTAGACAGTCTCACTCTGTTGCCCAGGCTAGAGTGCCGTGGTGTCAGCCTAGCTTACAGCAACCTCAAACTCCTGGGCTCAAGCGATCCTCCTGCCTCAGCCTCCCAAGTAACTGGGACTACAGGCATGTGCCACCATGCCCGGCTAATTTTTTCTATATATTATTAGTTGGCCAATTAATTTATTTCTAGTTTTAGTAGAGATGGGGTCTCGCTCTCGCTCAGGCTGGTTTCGAACTCCTGACCTCGAGCAATCCGCCAGCCTCGGCCTCCCAGAGTGCTAGGATTACAGGCGTGAGGCACTGCACCCAGCTCAAATGTATTCTTTTTTTTTTTTTTTGAGACAGAGTCTCACTTTATTGCCCAGGCTAGAGTGAGTGCCGTGGCGTCAGCCTAGCTCACAGCAACCTCAAACTCCTGGGCTCAAGCAATCCTGCTGCCTCAGCCTCCCAAGTAGCTGGGACTACAGGCATGTGCCACCATGCCCGGCTAATTTTTTCTATATATATTAGTTGGCCAATTAATTTCTTTCTATTTATAGTAGAGATGGGGTCTCGCTCTTGCTCAGGCTGGTCTCGAACTCCTGAGCTCAAACGATCTGCCCACCTCGGCCTCCCAGAGAGCTAGGATTACAGGCTTGAGCCACCGTGCCCGGCCTCAAATGTATTCTTAATCATATACATGCATTATTAATATTATTTTATAGCCCCTAAGTATTTAATAACAGTTTTTAAAACTAAGAACTTTTTATTTTTAATTAATTTATTTGAGACAGGGTCTTGCTCTGTTGCCCAGCTACAGTGCGGTGGCATCATCGAATAATTCTCCTACCTCAGCCTCCCAAGTAGCTGGGACTACAGGCATGTGCCACCATGTCTGGCCAAAAACTACTTTTTAAAGCATCAAGAACCTTAGACATTATACACAATGGGTAAGGTTACAATCTCAAGGCATTTGACTTGTCACCTCTCTTAGAAGAGCCAGGCAGTTGAGGCAGATGTTCTGGACAGAGGGCAGGACAGAAGTTTGAGGTCTGTTCTGCTCACCTCTCTCATGCTGGGCTCTGGAGCGGGTGGGAAAGAGAGGGGAGGAGAAGGAAGGGCATATCTCAGGCTGCCACAGTTTTATTCCATTTGCAAAACTGGTCTGCAGATGCAGCATAAGATACAGAGCTCCATCCACAACCACCTACCACACTGCTGATTGCCCTGGCAGCCACACGCCTGCCAGATAACATCTTTAATATCCAGGGGGAAATGAATTCTCCCGTTTAGTCTGTCAATCTGGCCTAGTCTCTCACCACAATCAGTTTATCTAGCAGAGCTGCCTCCCCTGGTAGAGAGGAGAAATTGTTCTGCAAATGAGCTTTCCATCACATCTGAGAAAGCACTGTCAAAGTGGCAGGGCCTGGGTGTTAGTCATTCCTTCTCTTCTTCCTTCCCCCATTCAGCTTTTATGGATGGCTTCTGCATCAGAGCTGTGCTAGGCACAGGGGACATGGAGACGAAGCAGGAATGAACCCCATCCTGGAAGAGTGAGCAGTCTGGTGGAGTAGACAGACTAGAAAGCAAATAATCACAGAGCCAAGTGTAATAGAGGTAACAGCCTCAGGAACAAAGAAAGATAAAAATATTCATTCCACCAAGGTGGTGATCTGGGAAGGAAATGAGCTTTTATTTCCTCAAAAATAAAGTTAATATTTTTTATTACACAGTGTTACATGTTTATTACAGAAAAGTGAGAAAAAATACTGGAAAAAGATATTAAAAACACTCTTTTCTCACCACCAAAAACAATCATAGTTAATCCCTTAGCGTATCTCAAAAGGGACTAATTGAACTGAATCTTTAAAAATGAGTAGGAATTTTGAGTCCTATCTGGGTTGTCAAAAATAAAAAATAAAAAAAGATTTAAAAAATTAAAAGGAGTAGGAGGTATTGGTGAAGTTCTATTTCCTTAAACTGTGTGGTAGGTACCTCAATGAACTTATAGTGCTTCTTTACAATGTATATGCACATATACATCAAACATATTCTTATATGTGTAAAATATCTCACAATTAAAAGGTAAATAAGGCCAGGCACGGTGGCTCACACCTGTAATCCTAGCTCTCTGGGAGGCCGAGGTGGGCGGATTGCTCGAGCTCAGGAGTTTGAAACCAGTCTGAGCAAGAGTGAGACCCCCGTCTCTACTATAAATAGAAAGAAATTAATTGGCCAATATATATAGAAAAAATTAGAGAGGCATGGTAGTGCATGCCTGTAGTCCCAGCTACTTGGGAGGCTGAGGCAGCAGGATTGCTTGAGCCCAGGAGTTTGAGGTTGCTGTGAGCTAGGCTGTCGCCACGACACTCACTCTAACCTGGGGAACAAAGGGAGACTCTGTCTCAAAAAAAAAAACCAAAAAAAAAAGGTAAATAAATATAAGACCTAGTCAAGGGTTTTGGGGGGACAGGCCTACATATTTCAGTGTCACTAAATTTTAACTCCCGAGTAGCCGGGACTACAGGCATGTGCCACCATGCTTGGCTAATTTCTTCTGTATATTTTTAGTTGTCCAGCTAATTTCTTTCTATTTTTAGTAGAGGTGGGCTCTTGATCTTCCTCAGGCTGGTCTTGAACTCCTGAGCTCAAGCAATCCTCCCGCCTCAGCCTCTCCAGAGTGCTAGGATTACAGGTGTGAGCCACTGTGCCTGGCCTAAATTTTAACTCTTAAGAAATGTTAGGCCAGGAGCAGTGGCTCATACCTGTAATCCCAAGAGTATGAGAGGCCAAGGCAGGAGGTATCCCTAGAGGCCAGGAGTTTGAGACCAGCCTAAGCAACATGAGATACCATCTCTACAACCCCCCCTCTTTTTTTTTAAAGATTTGCAAATTTATTCAAAACAGCATCATAGGAGGGGTTGTGGTGGCTGCATCTGCCAAGCAGAGGGTAAAAGGTAGAGTGTTCTAGAAGGTTCTAGGGATACAATAGGCAAAGGTTCGGTAGGTAAACTAGTGTACTTCATTTATGTTTAAGCTAGAGAGTTTAGGATCTTGATTTATTTAAAGCCATAGATTCAGTTTAGCTTTAACCTAGACAGAAAATGAAAGACATTTTACAAGTGGAAGAGACAATAAGAAATAAAGCAACAGATAACAAGTGAAAGCTGGACAAGGGCAGAGAACAGGGTGTGTCTGGCTATTAGCTTTGTCCCTGACTTCTTCTACAAAAAATTTTAAAACTTAGCTAGGTATGATGGTGCACACCTGTAGTCCCAGCCACTTGGGAGGCTGAGGCAGAGGTATCGCTTGAGCCCAGGAGTTTGAGGTTGTAGTGAGCTATGATGATGCCACTGTACTCCAGCCTGGGCAACACAGTGAGACCCTGACTCAAAAAAAGTAAGTTGACAATAAAATAGAATCATAGTCCATAAAATCATAATCTCTTTATTTTATTTTTTGTATTTTTTGTTTTTATACTTTTCTTTTTTGACATTGATGAAGATTCACCTTATCAGAACACATAGTCTCTTTAGTTTCCAAAAGTACAAGAAGTTGTATAAAATGGAATTATAAAAGAATCTATGGGTCACTAATGGACACAGAAAAACTGATCAACACAGACTGAAAACAAATTAGAACCTGAAATGGTTCTCAACCAAATGTTTAAAAACGTTATCATCAGATAAATAAATTTCAAAGATTCTATCCATTCTGGAATAGAAGAAGTTTACATTAACCTGTCCCTGGTTAATGTAAAAACGAGAAAGTTGGCCGGGCGCGGTGGCTCAAGCCTGTAATCCTAGCTCTCTGGGAGGCCAAGGTGGGCGGATCGTTTGAGCTCAGGAGTTCGAGACCAGCCTGAGCAAGAGCGAGACCCCATCTCTACTATAAATAGAAAGAAATTAATTGGCCAACTAATATATATATAGAAAAAATTCGCCGGGCATGGTGGCACATGCCTGTAGTCCCAGCTACTTGGGAGGCTGAGGCAGCAGGATTGCTTGAGCCCAGGAGTTTGAGGTTGCTGTGAGCTAGGCCAACGCCACGGCACTCACTCTAGCCTGGGCAACAGAGCGAGACTCTGTCTCAAAAAAAAAAAACCGAGAAAGTTAGTTTTAAGACTTTTTGGTGCTGGGTGTGCGTCTATAATTAAGCGTCAGCTGGCAGATGCTGGCCCCGGGGAATCGGGGACCTCTGCGGATAAGCAATAACTTATCTGTTCTCATTTGATCTCAGCGCTATTTTCAAAGGCGCTATTGTTGGGGCTTAGTACATGGTTTGAGTAAAACATCTATAAACGATTAAATTAAGCCAAAATGAAAGAAGTCTGAACCATGACAGTGTCAAGGAAAGGCGGTTTTCCTGGTAGAGAAGGGGTCAAGCCAAACTAGAAAGCGTGAGTACGCTGAGCCTATTCCAGGAGCAGCAAGCTGGTGTGACTAGGGGGAAATGGAATCTCAGCCGGCCAGACCGGAGAGATGAGGGTTACAGTTCGAGTGTTCGGCCCAAAAAACCTCTCAGATTTCTGGCTTTTTTCCGCGCCCTTCTCCCGGCTTCCCGGTTCCCCTTTCCCGCTCGCTGCTGGCTCCGCCCCTCTGGAGTGCCCGCCGCCCCGCCCCCCGAGGGCAGCAGGGGTCGGAGGCGGAGCCTGTGTGGTCATCTCACCGCGCCTTCTTGCGGCGCTCGGAGCCCGCGGCGCCGTCTGACTGACGTCACGGTTATTGACAGGCTGCGGCGTCTGCTGCCATGGTGGCTGGCGGCCGGGTAAGGGTCCAGGTTGTTCTCCTGCCAGGCCAGAGCGCCTTCGGGGACACAGGGGAAGCCAGGAGTTTGCAGTCAGAGTGGCGGGTTTGTTGTGTGCAGTGTGGTGAAGCTGAGGTGGAGGCTGAGAGCTCAGAAGCTGGATTCAGTGAACCGGGTCGGGCGTGGGCTGGAGGAGAGGCTACGTCCAGGCTGGGTGAGAGACGAGGTAGTCAGGCCCAGGGGGCTGGAGGAATCTCTAGGGTCCAGATCGGGGTGAGTGTAGTCAGGGTCTAGGCAGGGTTCGGCCTTGGGGGGTGAGTTTACCAGGCTCATGAATCTCCCCCCGCTTGCCCGCTCGTGGCTTACGCGGGCTACAGGTGCAGCATGTCTAGGCTGGGGCCCCTGGGCGGTGCCCGCGCGGGTCTGGGACTTCTGCTGGGCACCGCCGCTGGCCTTGGATTCCTGTGCGTCCTTTACAGCCGGCGATGGAAACGGACCCAACGCCATGGCCGGAGCCAGAGCTTGCCCAACTCCCTGGACTACACGCAGACTTCAGAGCCCGGACGCCAGGGTAGGAGACCATCTCCTGAGACCGCGGTCACAGCCCACTAATGGGCCTGGGGTCCGGTCTGTTGTTGGTAGAGCCTGTGGGAGGGGGGTGCCTGAGGGCTTCAATTTTTTGGAAAGCTTATTGAAAAGGCTTTCTTCGTTTTCTGTACTCTTTCCCTATATTCCTAGGAAATTGTGAAAAGACTATTTAGCTTTCACTTTTAGTTCTGGCTACAGTAGTGCTATATGTGTATTAAAGGCACTTCCTTGGGTGAGGTGTATAATAAATAGAGGAAAAATCCAAAAGAAGACAAAAGGAATAATAATCTTGTAGGGATTAAAAGTCATGAGGCTTACATATACATATTAGAACTCGAAAGAACTTGGAGACTATCTAATCCAAGTTTTATTATCCTTCTTATGAGGAAACTGAGATTCAAAATGATTGTGTAACTTTCCTGAGATTGTCACAGAGTAAGTGGCAGGGTTGGGCCTGGGCACCTGGTCCAGTAGACTTTCCACAGCACAAGGCTGGGAGCATACTTCAGCTGAAGCTGAATGTGACCGGAAGCCAGCCACAGCTGAGATGGGCAGTGCTTTCAGTTTTGCAAAACTTTCAGGTTAACTTGTTTGAGCAAAGCATTTAGGGCTGATTCAAACCACTCCTCTCATCTTTGTGTGATAGGGAGTGGTTAGATTATCTCACCCCCATGTTAATTGGAAATGAGTGTTTTCTTTGATTACCAATGTTAGATGGTTTGGAAAAGTTTGTTTTGGAAGAGTTTTCAAAGAGTTATCACCTTATATTACAACTGATTGTCAGCATTTTATAATCTGGTGGTAACCTAGTATTGCATATGTGCTTGTCATTCCTTCCCTTTTTGTGTGTTTTGTTCATTTGTTTGTATTTTCTTAGCAGTATTTCTTCTACTGAGGTTGGGAGGAAGTGGCCACATTCCCAGGGATCTTTCTTATTCTACATTCTTGAATATTTCTCTGGATAGCTACTTGGAGCTTGTTACCATGACTTAGCTGTCAACATATGCTATCTGAGCCTCAAGGGTCTTCTCTATAAATGGAACTCCATTAAGAAGCAAGTGTTCTTGAATTCTAGGTGAGAAATCTTTTCCTCCTTATATCCCGTGGGTGTCACTGTCTCCTGTTCCCCTTCCCTCAGTGATGCTGCTGCGGGCAGTCCCAGGTGAGGCTGGAGATGCTGCAGTGCTGCCCAGCCTTCCACAAGAAGGGCAGGAGAAGGTACTGGACCGCCTGGACTTTGTGCTGACCAGTCTTGTGGCACTGCGGCGGGAAGTGGAAGAGCTGAGGAGTAGCCTGCAAGGGCTTGCTGGGGAGATTGTTGGGGAGGTCCGGTGAGTAATGCAGCCTCCTCTCCTGCTTGGAAAAGTTGACCCTCAACTTTTCCCTGCCCTTATAGCTTTTTCAGTTGAAGTGTGTTCTGGCCTTTGACGTCTGTCTCAAACTAGTTTTATAGCTTCAAACCTAACTTGGGGGAAAGTTGTACGTTTGGTACCTGGCCTTGTGTAAGCTCCTTGCAGCTTCTGGGCCCATGGTCTGCAGCAGCTGAAACTTTGTTCTGCTTATGTAGTCTGGGCTCAGGGAGCTGCTCTTCTTGACCTCCAAAGGGTAGAGACCCAGGATGTTCTCTGGTTTTGGCCCTTTAATGAGGAGCAGTAGTAAGAAGCTTCCCTATAGAAAGGGAAAAGACAGGCTGGATGGAGCCTAATGGTACCCTCTGGAATGGGGCCTGCTTTCCAGATCCCACATGGAAGAGAACCAAAGAGTGGCTCGGCGGCGAAGGTTCCCATTTGCCCGGGAGAGGAGCGACTCCACCGGCTCCAGCTCTGTCTACTTCACGGCCTCCTCGGGAGCCATGTTCACAGATGCCGAGAGTGAAGGGGGGTGAGTTGACACTCCTGGAGGCAGCTGTGGCTGCAGCCAGGTTGTTTTGTAAAGGTATTATTTATCAATGGAAAATTCAAACCAAGCTACCGTAAATAATTTTGGGAATAAGGTAAAGTATAAATAAAATACAGAACACTTGAAACCAAAAAAAAACACCCTAATTTATGCCATTCTGACAAATGGAATTAACAGTGGTTATTATTTGCCTCTGTTATTTTCTTTTTCTTTCTTTCTTTCTTTTTTTTTTTTTTTTTTTTTTTTTTTTTGAGACAGAGTCTCACTCTGTTGCCTGGGCTTGAGTGAGTGCCATGGCTTCAGCCTAGCTCATAGCAACCTCAAACTCCTGGGCTCAAGCGATCTTCCTGCTTCAGCCTCCCAAGTAGCTGGGACTACAGGCATGTGCCACCATGCCCAGCTAATTTTTTCTGTATATTTTTAGTTGGCCAATTTCTTTCTATTTTTTAGTAGAGACGGGGTCTCGCTGTTGTTCATGCTGGTTTCGAACTCCTGGCCTTGAGCGATCCTCCCACCTCGGCCTCCCAGAGTGCTAGGATTACAGGCATGAGCCACCGCGCCTGGCCCTCTGTTATTTTCTTAGTTTATTTTTTACATAATTGTTATATATTTTTATTAGCTTGGGCATGTTCTTGTGTTATCACAAGGACTTTATAAGCATTAATTCACGACTTTGTTCCTTTCCTTGAGTGGCTGAGCTGGGTATGCAGAGATCTCTAAGTGTGAAGTATGCTCCCCCTCTGTGAATCACCCTCTTCCCACAGGGGAGCCCTGCTTCTGCTCCCTTGCATATTTGCAAGTGAGAGGTGACCATGCTGGGTTCTTAGTGGCCCAGCAGTACTGACCATAGGGCTTTCTGTGAGACGAGGCAGAGTGTGGTGGACAACTGCCTCCAAGTTTGGTTAGGCTGAATGCTTTTTGACTTTAAATCACTAGCACCACTTTGAAACTTTGGTCCCAAGGACAAAGTCTGATGCTGTCAGTGGCAGTATCTGCCCTTGTCTGCTGCTAGCTGTCGTTATCCAGCGTGAGATAGCCAGCGTGAGATACGAAGGCTAATCTCTCCTTATCCAACCTTTCTTTCTCCTCAAGGAAAAGGTTGGTGCAGTGAACAGCCAAGCATATGCCAGGTCAGAGGAATTAGCTATAAACATGCACGTGGAAACTAGAAGTAAAAATCAGCCATTTGAGGATAATCTTTGTGGATTGTCCCTCTTTAGCTGAAACACCTCATAATACTACCTACCATTTAGTCTTTCCTTCTGACGTATACCATGCCAAGCACTTTAGGGGTATTTCTTCAGTTAACCCTGTGACGTGGATACTGCTTTTCTGTTTCTGGTGGGGAACTTGAAGCTTAGTGGGGTTTGATGCCCAGACCAGGGCTGTACAGTGATCCAGTGCAGACTTAGCCTGTCTGACACTGAGTCCCATTCTCCTGACAGCTGGGCTCATCTGCAGGGGTGTGAGGGTCTATGATCTGAGGCATAGCTTGGTCATCAGGGCATGTGAGGGCTTTGGCAGGAAGATATATAGCATGTAGCCCTTTGGAGTTCTTCTGTTTGACTAAGCAGCCGCAGCTTACTGCCCAGGGAGGGCTTGAGGCATGGCGGTACAGTTTGTTTAGCACATCTTACTCAGGAACTGCAGCCTTGTTTACTTGTTTAGGCTATTATGTTCTCTTCTCTTTGTTTGGTTTTCTAAGAAAATTAAGAATAAATGTTATAGTCACGTGTCGCTTAACAGGGATACATTCTGAGAAATGTGTCGTTAGGTGATTTTGTTGTCGGGCGAACATCATAGAGTGTACTTACACAAACCTAGGTGGGATAGCCTACTGCACACCTAGGCTCTATGGTCTAGCCTATTGCTTTAGGCTACTAACCTGTGTAGCATGTTACTGTACTGAATACTGTAGGCAATTGTAACATAATGGTAAGTATTTGTATTTCTAAACTTATAAAATGAGCTGGGTGTGGTAGCACTACTTGGAAGGCTGAGGATTGCTTGAGCCCAGGACTTTGAGGCCATACTGGGGCAACATAGACCCTGTTTCTACAAAAAATAAAAATTAAAAAATGTTACACCTTTAGCACTCTGGGAGGCTGAGGGGGGCGGATTGCTTGAGGTCAGGAGTTCGAAACCAGCCTGAGCAAGAGCAAGACCCCGTCTCTACTATAAATAGAAAGAAATTAATTGGTCAACTAATATATATAGAAAAAATTAGCTGGGTGGTGCATGCTTGTAGTCCCAGCTACTCGGGAGGCTGAGGCAGAAGGATTGATTGAGCCCAGGAGTTTGAGGTTGCTGTGAGCTAGGGTGACGCCACGACACTCACTCTAGCCTGGGCAACAAAGCAAGACTCTGTCTCAAAAAAAAAAAAAAGGTACACCTGTATAAGGCACTTGCAGTGCACTAATGGACCTTGTAGGACTGGAAGTTGCTCTGGGTGAGTCAGTGAGTGGTGAGTGAATGTGAAGGCCTAGGACATTACCTGTACACTTAGGCTACCCTAAATTCATAAAAAATATTTTTCTTGGCCAGGCGCGGTGGCTCACGCCTGTAATCCTAGCACTCTGGGAGGCCGAGGCGGGCAGATCGCTCAAGGTCAGGAGTCTGAAACCAGCTTGAGCAAGAGCGAGACCCCATCTCTACTAAAAATAGAAAGAAATTAATTGGCCAGCTAAAAATACATAGAAAAAATTAGCCGGGCATGGTGGCACATGCCTGTAGTCCCACCTACTTGGAAGGCTGAGGCAGAAGGATCGCTTGAGCCCGGGAATTTGAGGTTGCTGTGAGCTAGGCTGACGCCACGGCACTCTAGCCCAGGCAACACAGTGAGACTCTGTCTCAAAAAAAAAAAAAAAACAACTTCAGTAATAAACTTTAGCTTACTGTAACTTTTTTACTTTATAAACTTAAAAGTTTTAAAAACTTTTTGACTCTTGTAATAACATGCATTATATAGCTGTACAAAAGTATTTCCTTCATATCCTTATTCTCTATGCTTTTTTTCTATTTTTAGTCTTTTTTTTCCCTTTTAAACTTCTTTCATTAAAAATGAAGACATAGAGTGGACACAGTGGCTCTTTCCTGTAATCCTAGCATTTTAGGAGGCCAAGGCAGGAGGATTGCCCGGGGTCAGGAGTTTGAGACCAGCCTCAACAACATAGCGAGACACCATCTCTATAAAAATAGAAAAATTACCTGGGTATCATGGTGTGTGCCTATTGCCTATAGCCCCAGCTACTCAGGAGGCTGAGGCAGGAGGATCATTTGAGCCCAGGACTTTGAAGTTGCAGTGAGCTATGATCATGCCACTGCCCTCATGCCCTGGTAACAAAGAGAAACTCTGTCTCAAAACAAACACACACACACATATGTTAACCTAGGCCTGGACAGGGTCAGGATGATGAATATCACTGTCTTCCACCTCCACATCTTGTCCCACTGGAAGGTCTTCAGGGGCAATAACACCCATGGAGCTGTCATTTCCTATGATAACAATGCCTTCTTCTGGAATACCTCCTGAGGACCTGCCTGAGGGTGTTTTACAGTTAACTTTTTTAATAAGTTGGAATATATTCTAAAATAATGACAAGTATATTAAATACTAGGTGATAGGACTTTTTCAGCTCCATTATGATCTTATGCAATCGCTATTTTTTTTTTTTTTTGAGGCAGAGTCTCACTCTGTTGCCCTGGCTAGAGTGCCGTGGCATCATCCTAGCTCACAGCAACCTCAAATTCCTGGGCTTAAGCAATCCTTCTGCCTCAGCCACCCGAGTAGCTGGGACTACAGGCATGTGCCACCATGCCCGGCTAATTTTTTCTATGTATTTTTAGCTGGCCAATTAATTTCTTTCTATTTTTAGTAGAGATGGGGTCTCACTGTTGCTCGGGCTGGTTTCAAACTCCTGACCTTGAGCGATCTGCCCACCTCAGCCTCCCAGAGGGCTAGGATTACAGGCGTGTGCGACTGCGGCTGGCCAGCAATTGATATTTTATATGCAGTACATCCTTGACTGAAACATGGATATGTAGCATGTGACTGCACTCTCTGATTCCATATCACTGCCATTGGTCACCAGTGCTGGATTTGATTACTCCTCAGGTGCCTGCTGAAACAAGGGAAGTCTTGGTGAAACCCTCTAGCCCTCCATTTGTAACTGTCATTGCCTGGGTTGTCCGATCCCTGTTATCTGTATTCTCGAGGGCTAGCAGAAGTTGCCCTTTTCTATTTAATTTACCTAAATGGCTCTCGGCCAGGAGGCCATTCCAGAGGCTGTGTTAAGGAGGGGGAAAAATGAAATTCATACTTGACATATCTGAATTGAAGAGGAGGAGGAATTAAGTAGTTGATAGTGGGCACTGAGACTTAAAGAGCATCTCTGCAACTCAAGGAAGCAGGTCTCTTGGGTGGGGAATTGACATTTGAACTTTGTAAGGGGTTACAGGAGAGGTCACAGCTCTGCCCAAGATCAGGATGTAGAACTCAAGGCCCTTAACGACGATTTAAAGAAGTTGTACAGGCCGGGCGCAGTGGCTTATGCCTGTAATCCTAGCACTCTGAGAGGCTGAGGCGGGCGGATTGCTTGAGGTCAGGAGTTCGAAACCAGCCTGAGCAAGAGTGAAACCCCATCTCTACTATAAATAGAAAGAAATTAATTGGCCAACTAATATATCTAGAAAAAATTAGCCGGGCATGGTGGCGCATGCCTGTAGTCCCAGCTACTCAGGAGGCTGAGGCAGCAGGATCACATGAGCCCAGGAGTTTGAAGTTGCTGTGTGCTAGGCTGATGCCATGGCACTCACTCTAGCCTGGGCAACAAAGCGAGACTCTGTCTGAAAAAAAATAAAAATAAAGAAGTTGTACAAATTTCTGGGGTCAGTGAGAGCCAGAGTGGTTAAGCAGGAATGCTTGTGGGGCCTTTGCTGTTGGGAGCTCACTAGGGTTCCCAAGGTCACAGGAGCAGGGCAGGGTGGCCAGCCCCCTGTGATGGGAAGGGTGGCTTTCTTTTTTTCTTTATTTTCTTTAGAGATAGAGCCTTGCTGTGTCATCCAGTCTAGAGTGTAGTGGCGCCATCATAGTCCACTGTAATCTTGAGCTGGGCTCAGTTGATCCTCCCAACTCAGCCTACAGAGTAGCTGGGACTACAGGTACACACCACCACGCCCAGCTGGGCTTTTCTTAATTATAGCTCTAGCAGGCTCAGCCCCGTGACCGATCCTATGGCATGTGAAGCCAGTAGTGGTGCAATACTCTGGTTCAGCAGGCTGCTAGCTAGGGCAGCGGCCATGGTGAATGATTCTTTTTGCCATGGTCAGTGCCATATAGGTCAAAGGGGAATTCTGGGAGAAGTGCACAAACTCTGAGATGGCTTTGAACATGTGGGCCTTGGGGTGGGGAAAGGAAGGAAAGGGCTGCTCTGTTTCACTGAAGGCTATCTTCCCACTTTCTTCTAAATAACTTTGTGCTCCCATGAGATTTACGGAATGTGGCAGAGGCAGAATCATTGTGCCTGTCTGTGAGCTTGTTCCCCGGGCACCGTACCAAACACAGCTTGGGTTCCTGTCAGAACCCAGCTTGTCTTAAAACACTAGCTCCTCCAGCAAGCCTTCCCAGTGAGCCCGGCTAAGAGGGACTGCACCATCTTCCTGTTCACTCCTTCTTGGGCATTTGTCACCTCATTTAGGTTGTGTCTTATCTCCCCAACCCCTGACAGCCTCTTAGGGCCCGAGCCCATGTGTCTGGTCATCTTGGAATGGCTCACACTCAGCCCCTGTAATGGGGCTTAGGCAGAGTTGAAAGAAACTTAAGAGGGGATGTGTGTGTAACTATGTCCTTGACTGTGGCCTTTCCTCAAGGAACAGAGTGGGATAGGTGGGCCTCCTTGCTCAGAGGGAGCGTGGGGTCTCCAGCCCACTGTGGGAACAGTGTGTTCCTCCTGGGTGCACAGGTCCAAAGAGCCTTTTCAAAGGTCCCCACTTGTCCCTGGAAGATTGCAAAAGCATCAGGGTATGTTAAACAAAAGGGCCACAGAAGGGTGATTTTCTCCAGGGGCATGGTGCTAGTCTGGGAGGTGGAAGGTGTGAGAATGGCATAAATGCAGTAGCGCTGGCACATGATTTTAATCTCTCCTGAGAACCCTGGAAGTCCATGGGGCTGATGCCAGGTGGTGGCTTTTTTTTTTTTTTTATGAGGGGCGGACGTGGGCAGATGGGTCTTTTATTTGGTTTGGTTTGGTTTTGCTAGGCTTGGTTTAGGGAGTGGCAGCTGATGGACAGAAAAGCCGGGAAGGAACAATGCAGAGACGGTGGACTGGAGGGAGGCGGTCAGCATGAAAACTAGAGCCTGGGCAGAGAGGTGTGAGGGCCTCCGAGGTCACCTTCAGGCCCTGAGGGTAAATGGCAGCAGGAGCCAGGTCTGTGGAGGCACAAGGGCTGTGCCGGGCCCGGGAGAGCCAGCAGCCCTCAGGTGCTGGGGCTGAGAGCCGGTGAGAGGAGGAGCAGACACAGGAACAGGGAGAGGAGTGAGTCTCTTGATTTCATTGATCCAGTTGGCAAAGTATGTGACCCTGGTGAAGATGCTGGGGTAGGCAGGATGCCGGCAGTCCAGGCCCCAGCTGGCCAGCCCCACCAGGACCCAGGCGCTGGGGACGTAGCAGACCAGGGGCCCCCCGGAATCACCTTGGCAGATGAGGTACGATTAAAGTCCTCTTTTTGCCAGCCTGGGTGGAGCCTCCCTGCCTCAAAGGGCTCTGCCAGCTCTCTCTGTAGGTGGCGGCAAGGCCCCTCCTGACCTCTGCATCTCCTTGGCTCTGTGAGCTCCAGCCTTTAGGACCTAGAGGGATGGCAGCGTTGTAGGGGTCTGCTGGCTCAGGGCGCAGGGGAGACTGTGCTGCTGCCAGGGCTCTAGCAGGGAAAAGAGCAGTGGTCCCTCCCGGGGAGTGCTGATGGCCCAGAGACTCCTGTTTGGAACTCATCGGCTGAGGTGGCGCTCAATGCAGCGGCAAGTAGGGTCTCCCCTCTTTGAGCAGAGGGAGATGAGGAGACTCAAGCTTTCCACTGTAGATAAACCATTTACCCAATCTGCCTTTGGGCCTGGCTGGGCAGAGTAGACTCTGGTTTGGTTTTCTCATTTGGGACAGGTTCACTTGGGAGTTTCTTTAGGTTGCTTGTGTGGTCTTGCTCATTGCTACCCAGTTTGCTTGTGAAGTCTGATGTGACTTTTCTTTGTCCCTTTAATTTCTAGTTGTCTTTTTTTTCTTTTTTTTGAGACAGAGTCTCGCTTTGTTGCCCAGGCTAGAGTGAGTGCCGTGGTGTCAGCCTAGCTCACAGCAACCTCAAACTCCTGGGCTCAAGCAATCCTTCTGCCTCAGCCTCCCGAGTAGCTGGGACTACAAGCATGCGCCACCATGCCTGGCTAATATATTTATTTATTTATATATTATATATATTTTATATATATCTATTTATATATATTATATATTATTTATTTATATGTATATGTTTAGTTGGCCAATTAATTTATTTCTGTTTATAGTAGAGATGGGGTCTCGCTCTTGCTCAGGCTGGTTTTGAACTCCTAACCCTGAGCAATCCATCCGCCTCGGCCTCCCAGAGTGCTAGGATTACAGGCGTGAGCCACCGCCCGGCCTAATTTCTAGTTTTTTAATGCAAATTGCAAGGGGGAAGATACTCGGATAAACTCTTAAAAAATAAGGTGAGACCCAGTGTTGTGGCTCACGCCTGTACTCCTAGTACTTTGGGAGACTGAGGCAGCAGGATTGCTTGAGGTGAAGAGTTTAAGACCAGCTTCAGCAACATAATGAGACACCATCTCTACAAAAAATGGAAAAATTAGCTGGGTGTGGTGGTGCCATGCACATGTAGTTTCAGCCACTCGGGATGCTGATGCAGGAGGATGGCTTGAGCTCTGAAGTTTAAGGTTGCAGTGAGCTATAGTGATGCCATTGCTCTTATACTCTGAGCCCAGGCAACAGAGCAAGACCCTGTCTACAAAAATCAAAACAAAACAAACAAGTGGGGTTAGGAAGTTGTCCCCCCACCACGAGACAGGATCTCACTCTGGAGCCTGGAGTGTAGTGGTGCAGTCATAGCTTGCTGTAGCTTCGAACTGTTGGGCTCAGGTGATCTTCTTGCCTCAGCCTCAGGAGTAGCTACCACTACAGGCATATGCCAATGCACCCAGCTGATTTGTTTTGTAGATAGGAGGTCTCCCTATGTTGCTCAGGCTGGTCTTGAACTCCTGGCCTCAAGCAACCCTTCTACCTAGGCCTCCGGTAGTCCTAGGATTACATGCATGGGCCATCATGCCTAGCTAGGAAGGTTTTAAATACCTGACAATACCTTTTTGTGGTAGATGTTCCTGGGGTTCCTCTTTTAGATTTGACTTGAAGCTCCTCTATAAGGACACAATCAGCATGGATTAGGCCCAGGTCTGGGTGCTCACTTGGTACCTTCCAGAGCCTAGAAAGTCCCCTTTGCTGTTTCTGGTTTTCTGGAAGAGGAATATGGCACTTTTGCCTACGACATTCCACCCTGACATTAGGCTATCTCATAGTGACTTTATTGTAGGTGTTTCCCTCATCTCTCCATCAGTTGTTTTGCTCCTGCCATAGGGCACCTGATCTTTTATTTCAGGATAGAGGAAGGCTTATCACTAAACGATCCTAAGACATTCCCTATGTTTCAGGACCTTCCGGCTCTGACAGACCGTGCTTTTTCCTCCCACAGTTGAGTGAGTTCTCTAGTGTTTGCTCCTGGCTGCTGCAAGTCCTACCTTCTCCCTTGCTCAGTTATTGTATGATTCAGTTGGCAGGGAAGTATGCTGATGGCAGTTAAGATCCAAGAGAAACTCGGCTTCCTCTTCAGTGGGTGCATCAGGGTTGGGGCTCCCTAGCAGCCCAGAAATACCTTCCCAAGGGGTCCGTCTGCATTTTCTTCCTCTCCCGCTTCCAGCTGCAAAGTGCCCATACTACCTCTCTCCACGCCCCCAAGGTTCCCAAGGGCTGCTCCTGTTGTGGTTTAGGTTTGATTATTGACTGGGGTCACAGAAACAAGTTTGAGAAAGAAAATGTGCATGTGTTTGGCTGCCCATGGCCCCAGAGGCTGGCATCCATGCATGTTGGTTCTGGCAGGTGTCTTTGGCTGATAAAAAGCAATTAACAAATCCATACCCTAGTAAACAGTCTAGCTCAGGAGCTCAACTCCACCTACATCTTAAGGTTTTTATCTTAAACATTTTTACTTATAAAAAGAATATATATTTACTAAAGCAATCATATACTATTAAAATTTAGAAGAAAAATTACCCTTAATACATTGGCCCTAAGAGATCTCCAGGCAACATTTTGTACATACCTTTCTCGGCTTTTTCTTTTCTGGTAGATTTGGTGGTGGCTAAACAAGGGGGTTCTCATATTGGCCCTGATTGTCACAGGGCTCCAACTGGTTGACTACTTTTTCCCTCTGGATCATTCTCCCAACCCATAGTTCCCATCGGAAGCTTTCTCTTGAAGACTAATTTCTGCCCTTAAGATGTAGAAATGATTGTTATTTGGTACTTTGAAGGACAATGCCACATAGAGTACCTCTTTGGGGCCAGGGGATAGGCCCTCGAGGCTCAGAACTGAATAATCCTCTCTCTTGACCCTGTTGCTTACATTTCTCTGCCAGTTATACAACAGCCAACGCCGAGTCTGACTACGAGCGGGACTCTGACAAGGAGAGTGAGGACGCGGAAGATGAAGTGAGCTGTGAAACCGTGAAGATGGGGAGAAAGGATTCTCTGGACCTGGACGTGGAGGCGGAGGCAGCATCAGGTCTGGGGCCCAGTGCTCTGGAGGCCGGAGGTTCCTTGGAGGATGTGCTGCCCCTCCTGCGGCAGGCGGACGAGCTGCACCGGGGCGACGAGCAGGGCAAACGGGAGGGCTTCCAGCTGCTGCTCAACAACAAGCTGGCGGTGAGGCTTCAGCTGCCTGCCTGCTCCCCTTCCTCCCCCCTCAGCTCCTGACCTCCAGGAAATGAAGGAAGGTCCATGTGCTTGCTGACCCTGTGCGGTGACGGTGACGTGGGAAGGAAAATAGGGGTGAGATGGCTGGTTCTGCATCTAGCCTGCAGGTTGCATATCCTCTTCCAGGGAGGCCCAACATGGACCCTGGGAGCAGTGAACTGCTTGCCCAGAGCTGCTTCCCCTCTGGGGAGGAGGAGTGCAGTCTCTGCCTCTTACAGAGATACTGCAAAAAGAGCTCCACCTCTCACTTATAGGGAGAAATGTGCAAAGAACTGGAATGGGTTCTTTTTCCTTTGTTTCCCTTGAGGCAGAGCCCAAGCTGCCTGTCTCACCTGGAAGTTTCCATCACAAGTGACAACTGTGTAGGTCACTCAACTGCAGTTCCCTTCTCAGGTTCACTGACAAAATTTATGTTCACTCAGGTATACGTGCCCCCTCAAAAGTTAGAATTTTCCCTTTTCTTGGGCAATTTCATATTTTTTTCATGTGTCAGCAGACCTTTCTTGCTGTGCCTCATGACATCTTGGAGTTGACTTTTCCTTCTGGCAATATTAGGCCAGAATGCCCTCACGCTGTGATTGATCAAGTTATGGGCTAGAGATAACGTGTCATCAGTTAAATGCCCGTGGGAAGTGGTGGGCAGGGGAGAGCTGTGCATGGGGGCTAGCCCAGCATCAGTGACTGTAACATACTAGCTTGGAAACACCCACCCTCCACGGCTGAGGGAAAAGAGGCCTTACCCCTTTCTGTTTGGTCTGCAGTATGGAAGCCGGCAAGACTTTCTCTGGCGCCTGGCCCGGGCTTACAGTGACATATGTGAGCTCACTGAGGAGGTGAGCGAGAAGAAGTCATATGCCCTAAATGGTAAGTGCTGCCAGTTCCTGGTAGGAAGGTGACCAACTGATTCTGGGGGTGATGCTGGCCCATCTGCCTGCGGGTACCACCAAGATGCTGGCTGTCAGGGCAGCTGTGGCTCAGCCACTCAGGACACCCTCTGGCTCCCGAGGACCTTTGCTTCCACCTCTCGAGGAAGACAATCTTTTGTCTTCCTCGAGAAAAAAAGATCACAATCTTTGCTCATCTGCACATCATGGTGTGCAACGTAGCTGCATGTTTTTATTTTGTTTTTTTTTAAAGAACTGAGGCTGGGATGCATATATTTTTAGAAGTAGTTGTGTCATATTAGCATCATTCTTTGTTCTTGTTCCCCAACCACAAAGAGGGAGCTAAAACCTCCTTTCTTAACCTGAGGTTTTTTGCTGCTGCTTAGGAATCTGGCCTCAGTTATGGAGCCTGTGGGGCAGGTGTTCTAAACACAGTGAGTGGAGTATGCGTGAGGAGCACTTAGGAGAAGCAGTTTGGGAGATTACTGCTAGCGCCCCTGGGATCTCCTTGGCAAGTCTACCCTGGAGGATAGGGTGCACCTGACCTGTGTCAGGCTCAGGGTTTGGCCTTGTCTGTCTTGAGATCAGAGAATCCTCCAGGACTTTAAAAAGAGACTGATGTGGCCTGCCTAGCCACACACTGAGTCAGGCACCTTCAATGGGCTTCCAGATCTGTGTGGATTCAGGCCAGGAGTAGTGGCTCGCTCTGTAATGCCAGCCTCCTTTGGGAGGCTGAGGTGGGAGGATCACTTGAGGCCAGGAGTTCCAGACCAGCTTGGACAACATAGACCCTTTTTGAGACCCTTGTCTCGAAAAATTCTGCTTTCCCTCCTAAATTTCAGGTGAGGATTCTGATCAGCTTTGGGGCTGATTTTTAGACCCTTAATGTCTGTCAACAACAACCTTACCTTCCCTCTCCCTCTTCTCTTTCTCTTCCCTTTCCTCTCCTTCTGATCATTGATCATCTCTTATTAATGCTTGCAACATGAACCCTGAAGGTAGAGGTGGGGTCAGTGGTTAGAGGAGCAGCCAGTCAGTGACTGTTTGGTTGGCTTCCTGAGCTTAGCACCCCTTAGCACATCTGACCTGCTGGAGTTCAGATGACTTTGTAGTGTCTTTGAAGGTCCTGCTCTGGGATTGTAGCCTTTAAGAACTATCCTTCGGCCGGGTGTGGTGGCTCACACTGGTAATCCTACCACTCTGGGAGGCTAAGAGTTCAAGACCAGCTTGAGCAAGAGCGAGAGACCCTGTCTCTATAAAAAATGGAAAAATTAGCTGGGTGTGGTGGTGTGTGCCTGTAGTTCCAGCTACTTGGGAGGAGAATCACTTGAGCCCTGAAGTTTGAAGTTGCAGTGAGCTATGATGCTGCCACTGCACTCTAGTCTGAGTGAGGCCCTGTTGCAAAACAAACAAACAAACAAACAAACAAACAAACAAACCAGAAAACACCATCCTTGCTGGGTCTAAAATTCATTTTGTCTCTCTCTGAAAAATTGGAGGCAGGCATTCTTTGGAATCTCAGGCAGTATCTTAATCTACCCCCCTGTCCGTCTAGCTTGGCAGGAACTGGTTGTCTCATACTTTCCTAATGAGAAAGTGCTTTGAAGGGGGCAGAGAGAAGTGCCCTAAGTGGTGGTGTCCCATGTTGGTGGGGCCGTATGGTCCTTCTGTTGGGAAAGGGGGATGTAGAGTCCTTCACAGCATCAGTTGTCTTAGCCAGCCAACCACTTAACACATTATATTGTTTCTCCATGTTCCCTCCCAAGCCCTCTCTATTTTAATCAAGTCCTATTTTGCAGTGTGTTCTTTTTTCCAGTGCACAGGCATGATGGTCCCCATCTTAGTCCGTAGGTTCCAGCCTCTTTGATAGTCTAAGGGACGACCTTTGTCAGAGCTTTCCTGTGTTTGGGCTTTGATTTCTTTGTTGGAAAACTAAGAAAACTTGGGTAAGACTAAGCAAAAGTCACCTCTGGTCAGACTTCAGTCCATTTGGCTCGTGAAGGAGTTTTGGCCTAGAGTTGTGTTAATCGTTCTTGGATCATTGCTCCTTCCTGAGAACTCTGTCAAAGCTGTAAACCCTCTCTCTAGTAAAATGCACATATATCTAAAATTTTACACAATTTGAGGTTCATGAATATCCTGAAGACTGTTTATAGACCTCAGATTAAAAACTCTCTAAAATGAGGTCCATTGGGGAGTTTCTGATTGTTGTCGGTTCCTTTTATATTTAAAATGCTAAAATTGGCTTCAAGCACATCAGGTGGGTGTTATAAAAAGAAGGTACCTGGGGCTGCTGAGGACACAGATGGGGAACCTGAGGTGAAGCAGAAGAAGCTGTATGTGGCCTTTCATTCTGTTCCAGTTCACAACTATTTCCAAACAAATCGAGTTGGGTAGGGATTGGTGAGAGGTAAAGCAGTCATTCTTCCCACAGCTCTTCCTGTGGCATTGTGCATGGGAGCCCACATCAACTCTGGGTCTGTCTACCTTTGTCTTACAGGAAAAGAAGAAGCAGAGGCTGCTCTGGAGATGGGGGATGAGAGTGCTGAATGTCACCAGTGGTAATAACACACTATAGGGTTCTGGAAAGAGCCAGCAAGGGCCAGAGAAGAGGAAAGCTCTTTGCTCTGCTCTGGCCATAGAGGCATTTGCCAAAGGAACCAGAAGGGAGCTCAGGCTTGTATTTCCATAGGCCTTGCTCTCCTCCCAGCCAGTTGGCCAAGTTTTCTTTGGGAGGTGCCTTGGGTATGAGGCAAGAGAAAGTACAAGCTTTTTTTCTGATGGGGCTTGGAGAAGTGAGTAGTTTTGTAAGTCATCCCAGCTACAAAACTTGTGAATTCTTGGCTCCTTAGGGAGGCTGGGACAATTTGCAGCTCTGTCTTGTACCAGCTTTTCTTTCCCCTAGCTGCGATCTCTGGCTGGTGGTGGGCTTTGGCTTCTTTGCTGGGTTTGCATGAGGAAAAGTGGACGTGAGCTCACCCCCAGGGAGTTCGGTGGTCAATGTATTAGCTTGTAAAAAAAAAAGGCTGGGCGTGGTGGCTCGCGCCTGTAATCCTAGCACTCTGGGAGGCCGAGGCAGGTACATCATTTGAGTTCAGGAGTTCGAGACCAGCCTTAGCAAGAGCAAGACACTGTCTCTACTAAAAAAATCAGAAATTAGCTGGACAACTAAAAACATATAGAAAAAATTAGCCGGGCATGGTGGCGCATACCTGTAGTCCCAGCTACTCTGGAGGCTGAGGTAGTAGGATCACTTGAGCCCAGGAGTTTGAGGTTGCTGTGAGCTAGGCTAACACCACAGCACTCACTCTAGCCAGGGCAACAGAGTGAGACTCTGTCTCAAAAGAAATAAAAATAAGTTCAGGCCTTTTTGTGGTCTCATGTGAGGTGAATTTCTGCCAACTTGCATGGGTCAAGGCCAACTCATGCCCTGGGGGCCAGGTTCTAGCATGTCAATTTTAGTGAAAATGTTCCTTCCATATCTCCACCTGCAGATTGTGAACTATGTGAGGCTGTTTTTCCATCTGTTGCTAAAACTTTGTAGTAACCCTTTCTTGGGGGGTCACTGCTTCCCTGGGCTCCCAGAGATGGAAATTGGCCTTATACTTTCTTGGCTATTCCTGAGGAATAGCTGTTTGGATTAAACATGGAAATGAGCAAGTTACTTGATACATATATACCCCAGATATTTAGCAAATACCTGAAAAAGCAACTGGGGCCTGGTTAGACACTCATCTAATGTCAACTGTACTTCTGGGAACTAAGACCTTGTTTCTGAAGATAGAAGCTGGGAAGCTGGCTGGTGGGTTGGGGTTGGTGAGGATGTACAAGGGATAGCTCTTTCTTTCTCTGGTTCTGTTGCTTCCAAAGTTATCAGAAATTCCTAGTGTATCCCCTCCCAATTTGACTGTACTAAGACATTGCTTTCTAAGTTCCAATGATGGATCTGTTTACTCCCAAGGTGACTAAATCCCTCTTTTAGTGTCTACTCAGGAGACAAAAAGCAATGTACTCACATCTCTTTGATGCTGATTATTATTTGATACTTTTCAAGTTTTTATGACACCTGTGGCTATATTCTTTATGAGAAAAGGGAAATTTGGAGATTTGGACTGAGACCTTGCCTAAATATTAAGTGTAAGGGAGAGAGTTACTGTGAAGAACCCAGCCTTTTTGTACCTAGAACACATTGGAGAATTGTAAGCCTACCACCGTGTTTGTTAAAGAATACTAATTGGGGCCACAGGTCAGTGGAGAGAGGGAATTACACACAGATGAAAACTCTATTTTCAGCTCTAGTTGAGGGTGGAGGGGCAGGGGACAGTGCAACTAGCCTGTGGGTGGGGGACGTCCATTTCTTGGCCCTGAGCTTGCTGCTGCTTCCCCCCTTAGGTACGCAGTGCTTTGTGGTCAGCTGGCTGAGCATGAGGGCATCCAGAGGCGCATCCAGAGTGGCTTTAGCTTCAAGGTGAGGACAGGTTCCTCCTTCCCTCGTGCTGGCCGATTCCAGATTTCCTGCTCCTTTCCAGCTTGATTTGAAGAGGCCTACTTTGCCTCTCTTCCCTTTAACAACTCTGGTGTCTGACATTAGTTTATATTTACATTTTGCCCTTAGGAGCACGTGGACAAAGCCATTGCACTCCAGCCAGAAAACCCCATGGCTCACTTTCTTCTTGGCAGGTGGTGCTACCAGGTGAGCTGTATTCCAAGACTTTGTCCCATGACACCGACATTCTTGCAGGAAGATAGGTTCCTTAGCCTGGTCTGGCTCAGGTGCCATTTCATTTGAATACTCACATTGGTGGTTGGACCCAGCCCTGTTTGTTTATTTTCAGTACAGAATATTCAGTGTTCCTAAAGATAACCTTTAATACCTTTTGATCTTTTGGTGGCAGGTCTCTCACCTGAGCTGGCTAGAAAAAAAAACTGCTACAGCCTTGTCTGAAAACCCTCTCAGCGCCACCGTGCAGGATGCCCTTCAGAGCTTCCTAAAGGTATCAGGGAAAGGATGGACGGCAGCTTGTTTTTCATGAGGACATTATTGGGACTCTTAAGGGTAGGAGGCAATTTGTTTGCCTGTACTGTGGGAAAAATCAGAATCACTTGCAGAACTTATTCCCAGACCAAATGAATCAGTCACCAGGGTGGGGACTCTACTTAATAAACTTCAGCCCAACTTGAATTTGGAAACTTACTGAAATATCTTTTCTTTAGACTGAAGAACTACAGCCAGGATTTTCCAAAGCAGGAAGGGTATATATTTCCAAGGTAAATTTAACTCACCTGTCTACTTAAAATGAAGATGTTTATATTGACAGTATTTCTGGAAGTCCTGAAAGCACACCTAATCAACCCATTCTAGTTTCTGATATTTCTCCCAGGTTTTTTTTGTTTGTTTTTTAGACAGTCTCGCTTTGTTGCCCAGGCTAGAGTGAGTGCCATGGCGTCAGCCTAGCTCACAGCAACCTCAAACTCCTGGGCTCAAGCTGGGACTACAGGCATGCGCCATCATGCCCGGCTAATTGTTTTTCTCTATATATTAGTTGGCCAATTAATTTCTTTCTATTTATAGTAGAGACGGGGTCTCACTCTTGCTCAGGCTGGTTTTGAAATCCTGACCTCGAGCAATCCGCCCGCCTCAGCCTCCCGGAGTGCTAGGATTACAGGCGTGAGCCTCCACAGCCGGCCGCCTTCCAGGTTTTCACTATTGTCTCTTCTCAGTGCTACAGAGAACTAGGGAATAACTCTGAAGCTAGAAGGTGGATGAAGTTGGCCCTGGAACTGCCAGATGTCACTAAGGAGGTAATACTTTTTATAAGAGCTGTTTAGATACTGGGTTCCATCAATGAGTCATCATGTGACGTTTTCAGGAAAGAGTCTACCCTTTTGCAGATGCCCTTCTAGGCTAGGGTAAAGGCTCCAAGCTATCCTGGGAAAGGAGAGAGACTGTAACAGCTCAGGAAGAAAGCAAAGGGCCCCTCTTCTCTGGTTCCAGTGGGTTTGGGAAAAATTTTGAGTCCTGGATTTGTTCTCTCTCTCTCCCTAGGATTCAGCTTTCCAGAAGGACCTGGAAGAATTGGAAGTGATTTTAGGAGAATAATCAAATTTCAATGGCCTTCATGACTGGAGTGATACCACTACTTAAGGGGGAAAAAAAAAAATCAAGGCTTTCTTCCTTAGACTCCACTAAGATCATCTGGCTTAGGATTCTCCAACTTCTCATCTTTTGTCAATCAGTTAATTTATTCTAATCTCTTACCTAATCTAAAATTGGGGAAGTATTTGTGGCCTGTTCTCCCCTTTAAGTAAATTTTTGAAAAATCAAGACTAGTCAAGCACCTGCCCTAGGGCTAAGAATGGTGGAGCCGTGGAGGTTGCTAGAGCTGAGAGGATGAAGTAGCAGCACTGTGCTGGTGAAGTGGATGGACTTCAGAAAGCTACAGGAACAAAGCACAGAATTTGTCACTCTCTCATCTTTTTTCACTAATACTCAACACCGATGTATACAGAGTCCTAAGATCACTACTTACGGGGTAAAAGGAGAGGTCAGAGCAGCCCATGGATATTGTCGCCTTATCACCTATCATGTGGATTCTACCTGTATTTCTGGGCTGGACCACTTGACTTTGTGTCCTGGAAGCTCTTGAAATGATACCAGTGGCATAGGGTTTATGAAACTGTAAAACAATGATCTGAAGAGCTGCCTGGAATATATTTTGGTACAAACTCAAAATAAACCAAATTTGATTGGAAGTGGTTATATTTTCCTTTCTCTATTTTGGTTATCAGCTCTTTATTCTTGCTTGATGATACCTCCATATTTGTTTCCTCCTACAGAGGCTATTGCAGACAGAAAAACGACACCAAATACAGCTTATTTTCAGTAAGGCCTGTTGCAACTAAGCAAGGCCAACAGCACAAACCATAATTCCATCTAGAAGAAACACTGAGTTTCTAGATTAAAGTCTCTTAAATACCTTATAGGACCATATGATTGGGACACTATTATATAAGAACCAACCTTTTACTCCCATATCTGTCACTGTGGTTATATACCGTCCCAGGCTTATTTTGTCATATGAAAACAAAGATTAGACCACATAAACTCAATTCTGGGGATAAAACAGTTTTCGTTATCTAAAACCCAGATTCAGTGGGCCTGGGAATCTATATTTTTGATAAATTGCAGGTGATTCTGATTTTCCCCACAGAACAGGCATACACAAATTGCCTCCTCCCCTTAAGAGTCCCAATAACATCCTCAGGAAAAACAAGGTTACTCTGGTATTTCTGGCTGCGACCCACCGCTCCATTCCCCAATACCTTTAGGAAGCTCTGAAGGGCATCCTGCACAGTGGCACTGAGAGGGTTTTCAAGCAAGGCTGTAGCAGCTTTTTCTAGCCAGCTCAGGTGAGGGACCTGCCACTAAAAGATTAAGGTATGAATAAAAGGTTTTAAAGGTGGTTTGTCAGCTGAACGCGGTGGTTCACGCCTGTAATCCTAGTACTTTGGGAGGCCGAGGTGGAAGAATTGCTTGAGCTCAGTAGAGGCCAGCCTGAACAACAGTGAGACCCTGTCACTACTAGAAATATAAAAATTAGCTGGGCATCATGGTGTGTGCCTCTAGTCCCAGCTATGCAGGAGGCTGAGGTAAGAGGATCGCTTGAGCCTAGGAGTTTGAGATTGCTGTGAACTAGGGTGACACTATGGCACACTACTCAGGGCAATGGAGCGAGACTGTCTCAAGTGAAAAAATCTTGTTTGTCTTTAGGAACACCGAATAATCTGTACTGAAAACAAACAGGGTCAAACAGGGCTGGGTCCAACCACCACCACCACCAGTATTAAAAGGAAATGGCACCTGAGCCAGACCAGGCTGAGGACCTTGTTCTTCCTGCAAGACCATCAGTATCATATGATACTTAGGACCATTCTACTATAGTAACCATTTTAATATGTATAATATACCTTTATAGCATTATGTTGTATACCTTAAATATACACAATCAAAAAAAATCAAACTGAGCACTTTGGGTAAGATCTGGATTAGAAGTTCCAACTACTGAAGAGAGTAGAATTTGACAGAAGAAAAATGGGAGAAATGAGGTAAAGTACATAAACTTAGGAAAAAAGAATCCTGTAAACCCACTTGGTACCTACTCTCCAGGGACACTGACAAGGCTACTTTTATTTCAGTTCCTGATTCTTAATCTTAAATTTAGGGAATAGAGCTACTTTTAAAACAAAAGCTAGGTCAGGCAACACAGTGGCTCATGCCTATAATCCTAGCACTCTGAGAGGCCAAGGCGGGAGGATTGCTTGACTCAGGAGTTCAAGACCAGCCTAAGCAAGGGCTATATCCTGTCTCTACAAAAAATAGAAAAATTAGCTTGGCATGGCAGCATAGGCCTGTAGTCCCAACTACTCAGGAAGCTGAGGAAGGAGGATTGCTTGAGCTCAGGAGTTAGAAATCACAGTGAGCTATGGGAAGTGCTCTCTTCCTTTTCCACTGCATTCTAGCCTGGCAGACAGAGTGAGACCCTATCTCAAAAAAACAAAAGCTGCATTAAATTGACTTGAGTCTTTCTATCTCCCTACATACAGTGGGACCAACATAGGCAGCAAGAGAGATGTTCACTACCTTTCCTCCCAATACTAAGTGAGAGGTCCTTTGAAATTTGGAGAACTGGTTAAAACTTTATCTTGAGTAGAAGTTTGAAAGGAAGAGAAGTATTTCAAACTGCTGAAGTAAAATAATGCAGGCAAGTACCAGAACTCTACAACATGAGACTTATAGAATAAAAACAAAGGCCACAGGAAAGCCATGATATATCTTATAACATTTTCCATTAAGTTGAAGCACAGATAAGCCCAATCTTCTGAATGTAGGACTTCCCTTTCAGTTTTCAAATCTTAAAAAGCAACAGAATCTGATCACCCCTACTCCAGTGCCAAAAAGATATTATGAGGCTGCGCATGATGGCTCATGCCTATTATCCTAGTACTCTGGGAGGCTGAGGTGGGCAGGTCGCTCAAAGTCGGGAGTTCGAAACCAGCCTGAGCAACAGCGAGACCCCCGTCTCTATTAAAAATAGACAGAAATTAATTGGCCAACTAAAAATATATAGAAAAAATTAGCCGGGCATGGTAGCGTATGCCGGTAGTCCCAGCTACTCGGGAGGCTGAGACAGGAGGATTGCTGGAGCCCAAGAGTTTGAGGTTGCTGTGAGCCAGGCCGACACCACGGCACTCTAGCCTGGGCAACAGAGTGAGACTCTGCCTCAAAAAAAAGAAAAAAGATATCATGGAGACCCTAGCTTGAAATATTCAGTTTGCACTAGAGTAACTATTATAAACAACACATTCATTACAAATAACTACTTTATTAGCAGCCTAACAATCAATCTGCTTACTCAGTCTCTGAAATACTTAAGATTCCAGAATTATCTTGAGTTAGTGTTAGCAGTAAAAGCCCAAGCAAGTAATAGTGAAGGGCTGATGGCTTAGCAGGTCTTGAGCAAGACTCTAACCAAAAACAAATTCTTACATTAGAGTGTTCAAACATACAACTTAAAAACCTACTTCTGATTGATGGGAGAGTTGTACTGGACAGAGAAAAAGAACCTATGCAGAGACCCATTCCTTTTGCTACATACATAGTTCAGGCATTTTATTTTACCATTATTCAGAAATGAGAGAAGGGTCAGGTCTCCCCAGCTTTAGTTCTCTTGGAGACATAAAGTTGTCAATAAACAGCTGTTAGACCTAAGTCAATCCCAAAGCACTATATCAAAGGTATTTCATACCTCTCCCCTAAAACTATAGAGAAATCAGAGATTAATGCACTCCAGAAGGAATAAACATTTCAGATCAGTTTGTGACTACTGTTTACACCATCAGAAAAGCTGATACAATAGCTGTTTTTCCTGGAAGCCCTTTCCTGGCAGTCACAACAGTAAGAGGCCCATATAGAACTCCAGCGGGTAGTCCTCTCCATTAGGCTGCAGCACTTAAGGTATATCACTGGGGAAAACCAGTGATTCAGTCTTTGGCATCTCCCACTCCATCTGCATTTATGGCAAACATAGCTTCAGCTTCAGGAAGACAAGGAGAGTCGTAGATTTTGCAGATTCTGGTTTCCCCTCTTCCTTTTCTCAGGTACAGTCTGACCCAGAGACATAGACCAAAGCACCAAGTTATTATAACTAAATGATTCCATTCCTGACTTTATTTATGATAGAGCAAATCATTTTTTAGACATAATGATTCCCAAAAGGGGATATTTCTGTACTGTATTCCTTAGTGCACTTCCAATCTAGAGGAGTCTGTTTCTGCCCTGCCACCTTTCTGAGTGGGTTGTCTGTATTAAAACAAACATTTTTCTTTAATAACCAGGGTAAGGCATATCAATTATTCATATTTATTCTTCTATACTTGTGAGTTTTTAATTCCTTTATGAACTCAAAGCAAACACCTATCCCAACCAGAGCATAGCAATTAGATTTAGCAAGAATTCCTAAGTATCTAATTATATAATAGTAGCTTTAACAGGGCTTAATTGGAAATGTTATGTCTTCATGTCTATTTCACAGTTAATAGGACATTCCAAAAAGAAGCATCTATTCCATCACTTTACCTGGTTGTTGACGCATGGGCAATGATGTTTCCTCCAATAGGTTTTTTTGGATCTGCAGCAAACATGGCTGCTCCATCCACTTGGGCTACCACCTGGTTGGTGATTACCACTGCTACACCAAACTGATGGGGAAAGGATCAATGTCAATTTTGTGCCACAGACATTCCAAGAGCCCTAATGCTGCCACCACTTTCTTCCACAAAGCAATGAATAACTAATGTCTCTCTTCCTCCTTCCTTTCTAACTGATAAGCTTGATGATACCGGGCACTGATGTTCTGGTCTCCTAGCAAGGCTCCTGGAATTCACAGTCATTAAAATTAGGCAATCTCTGTCTCTATCCCACAACTTACCTCATCAGCAAGTCGCAGAAGCATCCGCAGAAACCTGGCCAAGTGCATCTGCCTGGCTGAGAGCTCACCTCGGCCGGAATAGTCTGTTCTGTAGAGGGCGGTGGCACTGTCTACAATAAGCAGTGCATACCTACATGGAACAAGGATTGTCTGAAGCCTATGTCAGAGTATGCTTCCTTCCTTACCACCCTAAAATCTCACATTCATAGTTTCACTTGTATATAGAGGTTTTATTAAAATAATTATACAGCACTGACATCTGAGACACTGTTTAACAAATTAAGATTTCCAGCAAGTTCAAGTAGATCATGGCTTCATTTTTTAATAGTGACTTGACTAAATCATAAACTAAGAGTGTCAAAATAGAAATTAAACTTAAATCTCCCCGTTTCTAATTCAAGCTACTATCAGTTTAGCCAAACAACCTTTATAGGATTCAGCAATATATTTAGTGTCTATACTGAGCACATACCTAGATTCTACCATCATGGCTGACGCCTGATAAAGGAGCTGGGTCTGGTGGTCTGTGTTGAACCCCCGAGCATATGCTACATTATCCAGGACATCACTGCCAGAGAGGCCATATCTAGAAGAGAGGAGAGAACATTTGTAGGCTGTACACAGAACTCAGGCAGATGAGATATTCATCTCTAACACTTAAATTATCTGGCTGGATAGTTAAGAAGTGGTATTGACAGTGGTTTCAGGGCCAAAGAATATAATTCCTTTCTATTAGAAAGTTCAGGCAAAATATATACACAGATATGACAGGAGCAACTACTCTGGAGTAGATCTACCTGGCAAGTCATCAGGATAAATCAAATCTATTCCTTATTTTTTTTTTTTTGAGACAGGGTCTCACTCTGTTGCCCAGGTTAGAATGCAGTGGCATCATCATAGCTCACTGCAACCTCAAACTCCTGAGCTCAAGTGATTCTCCTACTCAGCCTCCTGAGTAGCTTGGACTACAGGAGTGTGCCACCATGCCTGAGCCAAATCTATTCTTTGAAAATTCCTGAATAGAATGAGAAATTTCCAAATATAAGGAAATAACATTAACCTGGAAAAACCAAGGGCAATGACAGAATTGTGACAAATAACGAATCATTCAAAGATCAATTAAATTCATATAAAATATATTCATATTACAAGACTACAAATTCTTTCAAAGAAAAGACTGGGTCGGGCCTCTCTCCCTACTAATACATTTTACATACCTAGTTAGTAAATTCTGAGTAAATGTTGCTGAATGAAGCTTTTAGCCACAACCCAAACAAAAAGAGAATCACGTATCATCACTTTAACACAAGTAATGTTTTCACAGCTCAGTAGCAAATTTGTCCAAAGGATATGTATAGGTTGGATTTGTTTTATTTTATTTACAATACACAAAAGCTTGGTGGTTTTTTTTGTTGTTTTTTCCTGACAGGATCTCACTGTCTCCCAGGCTGGAATGCTGTGACGTGATCTAAGCTCACTATAGCCTTGAACTCCAGAGCTGGAACGATCCCCCTTGCCTTAGCCTCCCAAGTAGCTAGGACTATGAGCACATGCCACCACACTTGACTAATATTTAAAATTTTAGAGATGGGATCTTGTGTTGGTCTTTAATTCCTAGCCTCAAGCAATCCTCTTGCTTCCTGAGTTGCCAGGGCTACAGATATGAGCCCCCATGCCTGGCTCCACAACACTATTTTTGTTCGTTTGTTTGAGACAGGGTCTTGGTCTCTTGCCCTGACTAAAATGCAGTGCCATCATCAGAACTCACTGGAGCCTCAAACACCTGGGCTCAAGTGAACCTCCTGCCTCAGCCTCCCAAGAGGCTGGGACTATAGGCGCACGCCACAATGCCTAACTAATTTTTCTGTTTTTTTCAGAGACGGGGTCTTGCTCTTGCTCAGGCTGGTCTCAAACTCCTCAAGCTGGCCTCAAGTGATCCTCCTGCCTCAGCCTCCCAGAGAGCTGGGATTACAGGGATGAACCACTGTGCCCAGCCATGTTTTCACATTAATATTACCTAAAAGCATTATAGTACAAAAGTATAATAGTAACTGCTTTATGTAATAGTTCAAAGGAGATATTTAAATAAAATCCAAATGTGTTATAATTCTTTGAGCTATGTTCTAGGTTCATGATTCTATCATGGGGATAAGAAGATGAAGTGAAGACAGAGTTTTATATTATGATCCCAACTAAATAAAATGTCAATGAGGAGATAAACATTTTCTCTATTTAAATCATGGTGTTAAGGAGGTAAAAAAACAAGACACGACAGGCCTTAGTACTATACTGCACAAGTCTTCTAGTTTTGGTTTTGCCTTAGGAAACATTGATATAATCTTCTATCAGGAATAGAGATGATTGTCTTTTTGCTATCAGAACACTGAGGTTTACCAGAAAAACAAAGAGTTATCCCAGCTTTTCCTTCAGCAGCACTCACAAAAAAGACTATGGGAACCTCTGTGCTTAGGTTCCAGAAGCAGGATGTGAAATTTTCAATTCCCACAGCTTTGAAAAAGTTGGCTAGAAATAGCATCCTCTCTCATAGTGTTTCTTGAACTTCCTTAAAGATAAGAAAAATCTGGAAAACAAGTTCCTGACCAATACAGACTTAATGAATCATAATCTTTAGGGAAGAGGCCTGGTAATTTGTATATTATTAACAAATACCTCAGGTTATTCTTAACATGTAAGTTTGAAAAACTCAGCTCTATCACTCCAAAGGGATTCTGTCATTCTCTTATAGTACTTAAAAGAATTTTCATAAAAGGTGGTGATTTTATAGCTAGCAATGGTAGCCATGGTTCTCAAACTTCAGCAGACTATCAGATTACCTGGAGAGCTTTTGTTAAAACACAGTCTCTGGTTCAGCAGACCTGTAGTAGGGCCAGAGAATTTGTATTTCTAACAAGTTCCCAAGTAATGCTAATGCTGCTGTTCTGAGGACTACATTCTGTGATTGCCTGAACTGTGAATGTGGGCTAATATTCTTCAACAGGGCATGGGAAAAGTTAATCACTGAGGGCTGTTCTGTTATGAATCAAAATTATGTTCATAGACAGCTTAAGGAGGCCTTGTGACTTTCTCACAACTATAATTTAAATGTAATTATATAAACAGAAATTCAACTATAAATTTTTTTGATAGGTAGACTGGGTTAAAAAATTGATGAAATTTCTATTTAAACATATTTTTCTTTTCAATGACAAAATAGCCACAAACATGGCCCTAAATTAGTAAATATTAATTAACTCATTAACAAATATTGAATACACTGTTCTAGGGCTTGTGGATACAGTGGGTGACCAAAACATTGTCCTTGTTATCATAGCCTATATTCTACTATACAATCTCATTTATCTATTTGAATAGTTCTTTATGTTACTAGACAAAGTCTCAGTGACTCTGTCCAAAAGGAAGTCTTTATTTTCTTTGAGACAGGGTCTCACTCTGTTGTTTGGGCCAGAGTGTACAAAGTGCAGTGGTGTCCTCATAGCTCACTACAACCTCAAACTCCTAGGCTCAAGTGGATCCTCTTGCCTCAACTTTCCAACTAGCTAGGACTACATGTGTGAGCCACCATGCCTGGCTAATTTTTCTATCCTTTGTGAGTTCTGACCGGGCAAGGTGGCTCACGCCTGTAATCCTAGCACTCTGGGAGGCCCAGGCAGCAGGATTGCTTGAGCCTAGGAGTTTGAAGTTGCTGTGAGCTAGACTGATGCCATGGCATTCATGCCCCAGCAACAGAGTGAGACTGTCTAAAACAAAAAACAAAAACGGTGTGAATTCTGCACAAGATTGCCAAAACAATTTCAAGAAGGCAGACACAGTTCAGTATATACATCTTCAGTATAAAACTAACATCAGGTTGAGTAATTCTTTCTCCTTGACAGGAATTTTGTAGGCAGAGGCAAAGGGTAGTAATTATTGTTCCAACCTAATTTTATGCACCAGTGTGTACAACCAATGAGTTGGACCACTCAAATTATAAACTGGGAAAGAGAATTTGATTATACAATTGTAAAACTTGAGAGAATATTCTCCTGAACTTAACCAGGAAGTTTCCAACTTGAGTCTGACATCTCAACATGTAATTAAATTCTTTTTAATCACTGGGTTTTAGTAAAATGTGTGGCAAGAATTTACCATATTTGACCCTAGACAAGGGAAAATAAAATAATTTTGAAAGCTGTATTAGATATAGAAACTTATCAATTCTTTATCAGCTTTAATGAGGTATAATTAATATACCATAAAATTGACCTGTTATAACATTCCATGAGTTTTAGTGACTTCGCAGTTATACAACCATGATCACAATCCAATTTTAGAACATTTTCATCACTCCTAAAAGATCTCTCAAGTCCATTTGCAGTTACTCCTCATTCCTACCCACAGTAACCACTGTCGACTATCTTAGATTATATCCCCTTCCAGAAATTCCATATAAACAGAATCATACAATATATGGTCTTTTGTATTTAACTTCTATCATATAGCATGTTTTGAAGTTCATCCATGTTGCAACATGTATCAGTACTTAAGTTTCTTATTTCTGAAGAATATTACATTATATGGATAAAAACATTTTGCTTACTGATTCTCCAGTTGATAGACATTTGGGTTATTTCCTGTTTGGAGCTATTGTAATGATACTGTAAACATCTACTTACAAGCCTTTGTGTGGACATGTTTTTACTTCTCCTGAGCACTTAACGAGAGTGAAACTGCTGGGTAATATGATAAATTTAACTGCTTAAGAAACTGCCACACTATTTTCCAAAGAGACTGCACCATTTTATACTCTGATCAGCAATGTATGAAGTTCCAGTTTCTCCACATCCTCCCCAACATTTGTTACTGTCTTTTTAATTATAGCCATCATAGTGGGTGTGAAGTGGTATCTCACTGTGGTTTCACTTTGCATTTTCCTAATGACTAATGATGTTGAGCATCTTTTCATGTGCTTATCAGACATTTGCATATCCTCTCTTTGGAGAAATATCTATTTAAAGCCTTTGCCCATTTTCAAATTGGGTTATTTTATTGTTGGATTATAAGAGTTCTTTATATATTCTGGATACTAGTTTATCAGATATTATAACTTTTTTTTTTTTGAGACAGAGTCTCACTTTGTTGCCCAGACTAGAATGAGTGCCATGACATCAGCCTAGCTCACGGCAACCTCAAACTCCTGGGCTCAAGCGATCCTACTGTCTCAGCCTCCCGAATAGCTGGGACTACAGGCATGCGCCACCATGCCCCGCTAGTTTTTTCTGTGTATTTTTAGTTGGCCAATTAATTTCTTTCTATTTTTTTAGTAGAGACAGGGTCTTGCTCTTGCTCAGGCTGGTTTCGAACTCCTGACCTTGAGCTATTCTCTTGCCTTGGCCTCCCAGAGTGCTAGGATTATAGGCGTGAGCTACCGGACCCAGCCACCCAAGTAATTTTTTCTATTTTTTGTAGAGACAGGGTCTTGCTATGTTGTCCAAGCTGGTCTTGAACTCCTGGCCTCAAGTGTTCCTCCCACCTCAGCCTCCAAAAGTGCTGGGATTACAGGCGTAAGCCACAATGCTTAACCTGTCTTGATTATTATTGTAGCTTTATTCTAAAATAGGGAATTCTATTTAGGGAAATAGAATTCTAAAATAGGGAAGTCTAAGACCTATAAATTTTGTAGGATTCCCCTCCCTAAGAACGTTTTACCCATTCTAGGTCCTTTGCATTTCCACATAAATCTTGTGATTAATTTGTCAATTTTTGTAAAAAAGTTTGATAGAATATTGACAGAGATTGTGTTGAATCTATAGATTTGAGGAGAACTGCCATTTTAATAATATTGAGTTTTCCTATCCACAAATGTGGACTGTTTCCCTTTATGTACATATTCAATTTCTCTCAGCAATGTTTTGCTGTAGTTTTCAGAGTACAAGTCTTATGCTTTTGTTAAACTTGGTCCTAAATATTTTCTCTTTCATGCTACTGCGAATGAAGTTTGTTTTCTTCATTTTATTTTTGAATTGTTTTTTGCTAGCATACAGAAATACAACGGGGATGGTGGGAAAAACAAATAAACAGAAATGCAATGGATTTTTGCACAGTGACATTGTATCCTACAACCCTGCTAAACTAATTTAGTTCTAGTTCTTTGTGTCGATTCCTTAGGATTTTCTACACACAGCATGCCATCAGCAAATACACAGTTTTACTTCTTCCATTCCAATCCCAATGCCTTTTATTTTGTTTTCTTGCCTGACTACACTGGCCAGGATCTTCAAACATTTTGAATATAAGTGATAAGAGTGGACATCCCTGTCTTGTTCCTGATTTTAAGGGAGGAAACCATTAAAAATTTTATCATTAAGCATGCTAGCTGTAGGTTTTTTGTAGATGCCCTTTATGAGAGTACCTGATAGATGTCCTATCCATTACTGAGAGTGGGATACTGAAGTCTCTATCCATTAATGAAAGTGAGATATTCATCCCCAACTTTTATTGTTGAAGTGTCTATTTTTCCCTTGAATCCCACCAGCTTTTGTTTCAGAAGTCTTGAGGCTCTATTGTTAGGTGTGTATGTTTACAATTATTGTATTTTCCTGATGAACTGACCTTTTAACTCTAATATGTTCCTCTTTGTCCCTAGTAATATATATATATATATATATATATTTTTTTTTTTTTTTTGAGACAGAGTTTTGCTTTGTTGCCCAGGCCAGAGTGAGTGCTGTGGCGTCAGCCTAGCTCACAGCACCTCAAATTCCTGGGCTCAAGTGATCCTCCTGCCTCTGCCTCCCGAGCAGCTGAGACTACAGGCATGCACCACCATGCCCGGCTAATTTTTCTATATATGTTAGTTGGCCAATTAATTTCTTTCTATTTATAGTAGAGACGGTTAGACCAGTTAAAGAAGTACTGGCAGAGAAAAGAAAAAGATGTAAAAAGTTTAAATAATAAAAACAGAAAAAAAATAATATATATATATAGTAGACATGGGATCTCACTCTTGCTGAGGCTGGTTTTGAACTCCTGACCTCGAGCAATCCGCCCACCTCAGCCTTCCAGAGTGCTAGGATTACAGGCGTGAGCCACTGCGCCCAGGCACCTACTAATATATTTTTGTCTTAAAGTCTATTTTGTCTGATATTAATATAGCCACTCAAGCTCTTTTATGGTTACTGCTGCATGGAGTATCTATCTTTTTCCATCCTTTTACTTTCTAAAGTGTTTCTCTGGAAGACAAAGGATCTTGTTTATTAATCCAGTCTGGGCCAGGTGCGGTGGCTCATGCCTGTAATCCTAACACTCTGGGATGCCGAGGCGGGCAGATTTCTCAAGGTCAGGAGTTCAAAAACCAGCCTGAGCAAGAGTGAGACACCGTCTCTACTATAAATAGAAAGAAACTAATTGGCCAACTTATATAGAGAAAAAATTAGCCAGGCATGGTGGCACATGCCTGTAGTCCCAGCTACTCGGGAGGCTGAGGCAGGAGGATCACTTCAGCCCAGGAGATTGAGGTTGCTGTGAGCTAGGCTGACACCCCGGCACTCATTCCAGCCTGGGCAACGAAGTGAGACTCTGTCTCAAAAAAAAAAAAAAAAATCCAGTCTGACAATAAGTCACAGACTGTTGACTAAAGAATGCCTTTTTCCACTAAGGAAGGTCATTCTTATGAACCACATATCCAACTTTGGAATGTGGAATAATATAGAAGAGACATTTCTTGAGCCAAACCAACCCTGGCAAATCACTGTGGTGACAGATGCAGCCATACTCTCTTATTTAATCCAGTAACCTACCTCTCAGCCACTGCTAGCAGCCGTTCTGGCCTAAAGGTACCCTCGGTGTCAATGTACATGGCCTTTCCTTCACCTCCACCCCGATCAATCGGAAGCTACAGACAACAAAAAACAGTGGAAATGAACACTCTATTTCTGATAACGCTGACCAAGTTCCCCATGACGTCTCTGCAATTCCTCCCAACCACAATAAGGCAAAGGGAAAAAAACACTTCAATATGATAATCAGAGATAGGCAGGAGGCATTCCCTTTTGACAGAAATACAGCTAGCAGATTTATTTCTATTGTATATTTCTATTTGTGTCTCATAGCACATACAGCTATTGTCTTGTCAGAATTGGATTGCTTAGAAATATAGTCCAAAGTAGGGGATAAAATTCTATAACTGCATACCAATATAAGATAGATCAATTCAAAAACACAGGCCGGGCGCGGTGGCTCACGCCTGTAATCCTAGCTCTCTGGGAGGCCGAGGTGGGCGGATCGTTTGAGCTCAGGAGTTCGAGACCAGCCTGAGCAAGAGTGAGACCCCATCTCTACTATAAATAGAAAGAAATTAATTGGCCAACTAATACCTATAGAAAAAAAAAAAAAAATTAGCCGGGCATGGTGGCACATGCCTGTAGTCCCAGCTACTTGGGAGGCTGAGGCAGCAGGATTGCTTGAGCCCAGGAGTTTGAGGTTGCTGTGAGCTAGGCTGATGCCATGGCACTCACTCTAGCCTGGGCAATAAAGTGAGACTCTGTCTCAAAAAAAAAAACAAAAACAAAAACAAAAACACAAAACGTGTGGAAGACCTTTAACCAATAAGGGGCCCTAATCCAAAGCCCAGTTAATTTTAGCATGTCTAGACCAAACTTATACTTCACTCTATAGAGCAGAGTTCATTCCTAAAGATTAGAAAAGGGGCTTGTCAATGCCCCAGAAAGATCTATAGCCAAGTTATATCATGTTTTGGCAGGCTGGCAGACAAAATCTTCTGTATCATAGGAATCTACAGAAGGAGCAAAGGACAGGTATATAACAAAATGCGGCCTTGATTGAGGAAAGATTTGGAACCACTGGCCAAGAGGACAGAAAGCAGAAGTTGCCTCAGTTTCTTAGAGAGGAGGAAATCTTGACACTCTGCGGACTAAGTTCCTAGGAAATAAGATAAACAAGGTTCCCCTTTCTCTCACCTTCTGCTATCTTCGTGCTATCATGAGGGGAATCTTTTCCAACTGGGTGGGCCTCCTGGGCTGAAGGGAGGCCATAGATTGGGCACAGATAGGCTGACAGACATCTGGGGAGCACACAAGATCCCAGTGTATTGTTGGGCCAGTGGCAGCTGGGAGCTGACTCAGGGGCATGGACTATATTCTCTGTTCTCCAGTCTATTTGGTCCCCTCCACTTTGTCCTCCCAGTACCACTGTAGCTATCTTGTGTTACTGGGCTGGGACACCACCAGGTTAGCTGTTCTTAATAACTGCTTAGGACCATAATTTAACTTTTCTTCCTATTTTACATTGATGTAGGTTGCTTCTAACTTTTACCATTTTAATAATGCTGTGGTATAAACTCTTTGTACACTTATCATTAGATATATGGGAAATGTTCTGTAAGACAAATTTTCTGTCAAAGGAAGTATGCTTTTAAAATTGATATTTATATTAAATTGTGTTCTCCATTTAAAAATTACTCTAGTACTTTGAACAAGCATGGGATGTTCATTTTTATAACCTAACTGAAGCTCTCAACTTTATATAACTTCATTATTAGAGATCTAACACATACTGGGGTTTCACTCATTAAGTTGAGAAAAATCTGAACAATGAAAGTAGATAATGTTTAGATTTAAGTATTAATCTAACATCCTCTCTATAACTCTGGTTTCAGCTCTTAGGCTAGTGAAATGTAATCCTTTCTACTATCAAATTAGCATTTTTTTTCTCCAGAAAAAAAATCAAAGATATATAGTTCTTCGGCCACTTGTAAATGTTATTTTTATAGAGAGGCTATATTTACTTAAAAATTTTACTTCACAGTTTATTGTTGACGGACATTACATAACTACTTAATAAATACTCTCAGGCTAGGATTCTATTTGTACAACTTTAGAGTGTAAGCCTGATAGGCTGAGTTCCCATGGCAACTATGGATATCACGTACTGTATTCTAAATATTTATTCCACATGCATCTCTGTCAAAACAACATAGAGAAACATTTCTATTTAAAAAGGTCACCCATCATGTCAAATGACCCATATTAAACAGTTGTCTTTCTCTTTAGCTATCAAGTTTCTGATGGGGCTCAGGCAATAGCTATAGCTTCCATAGCTTACTACCATCTTTCCTCTTCTCAGTGCTTCCTCCCTGATTATCCTAAAAGTTCTATTACATGCCCCCCAACCCCAAACGCTTTCTTCCTCAGAATTGTTTACAAGGAGAGTCAACAATGGCTTAGGTCCATTTGATACTGAAATCCTAACTCAGCTGTCTCATAAAATATAGGGTAACATTTTGGCCTGCAAAGAAGGATCTGTGGAACAATCAAGGAAAGAAATACAATTAAAATAACAAGTGAGAAAGGAAAATAAGAAAAACAGGAGACTATCAAGCTAGGCCACTTGACGTTAGATAAAACTTAAAAAAAAATATATTTTGTGTGGAGACGGGATCTAGGCTATGAACGTTGCCCAGGCTGGTCTCAAACTCCTGGCCTCAAGCGATCCTTCTACCTTGGCCACCCAAAGTGGTGGGATTATAGCAGTGAGCCACTACACCTGGCCTAGATAAATTTTTATTCATAAAGAACCAGAATATTCGGTGGCTCACGCCTGTAATCCTAGCACTCTGGGAGGCCGAGGCGGGTGGATTGCTCAAGGTCAGGAGTTCAAAACCAGCCTGAGCAAGAGCGAGACCCCATCTCTACTATAAATAGAAAGAAATTAATTGGCCAACTAATATACATAGAAAAAATTGGCCGAGCATGGTGGCGCATGCCTGTAGTCCCAGCTACTCGGGAGGCTGAGGCAGAAGGATTGCTTGAGCCCAGGAGTTTGAGGTTGCTGTGAGCTAGGCTGATGCCACGGCATTCACTCTGGCCTGGGCAACAAAGTTGAGACTCTGTCTCAAAAAAGAAAAAGAAAAAAAAAAAAAAAAAAAAAAGAACCAGAATATTTCTTCAGAAATGCCACTCATAACCTCAAGGCAAATGTAGTAAATGATGAAAGACATAGCTGAAAATAATGAGATACTTTCTTGGGTGACTTGAGAAAATGAGTCTTCTAACATTATTCTCTATAGAGACATGTTTTACCATGCATGACACAGGGTCCTAACAAAATTCACATTTTTTATGACATACACCAACTTTAAAAAAGCACAGCATTACATCAACATAATAAAACTTTTTGGTAAAGTAGTATTTAATTTTTTTTTTTTTGAGACAGAGTCTCACTTTGTTGCCCAGGCTAGAGTGAGTGTCGTGCCGTCAGCCTAGCTCACAGCAACCTCAAACTCCTGGGCTCAAGCGATCCTGCTGCCTCAGCCTCCCGAATAGCTGGGACTATAGGCATGTGCCACCATGCCCGGCTAGTTTTTTCTATATATGTATTAGTTGGACAATTAATTTCTTTCTATTTTTATAGTAGAGACGAGGTCTTGCTCTTGCTCAGGCTGGTTTTGAACTCCTGACCTTGAGCAATCTGCCCGCCTTGGCCTCCCAGAGTGCTAGGATTACAGGCGTGACCAACGCGCCCGGCTGGTAAAGTACTATTTAAATTCAGAATAAATTATGAAGAAGTTCTTAACTTTTTTATAAGAAAAAAACACAAGAGAATAATTTATATTTGATTTCTAAATTTGTAACTGAGTTTCAAGAACTTCTATTGTTTGGTTCAGAGTATAAGAACTCACACCACAATGGAAAAATACTAGAAAGCCCCATCTATCATGAAATTTGGAGGCAAATTTTATTTCAGCTATTCTTTTTTTTTTTTTTTTTGAGACAGAGTCTTGCTTTGTTGCCCAGGCTAGAGTGAGTGCCATGACATCAGCCTAGCTCACAGCAACCTCAAACTCCTGGGCTCAAGTGATCCTACTGCCTCAGCCTCCCAAGTAGCTGGGACTACAGGAATGCGCCACCATGCCCGGCTAATTTTTTCTATATATATTAGTTGGCCAATTAATTTCTTTCTATTTATAGTAGAGACGGGGTCTGGCTCTTGCTCAGGCTGGTTTCGAACTCCTGACCTCGAGCAATTCACCCGCCTCGGCCTCCCAGAGTGCTAGGATTACAGGCGTGAGCCACCGCGCCCGGCCTCATTTCAGCTATTCTTGAATTCCATCAATAAGTTGTGTTTATGGTAGAAATGAGTATAATCTATCTAGATTAAAATAGTGCTATTTGCTTCAAAATACCTAAAATTATAATAAAGCCTTAAAAGAATATAACAGAAGAGCTGGACCATGGGCATGAGCAAGGTTCTAGGTACTTGGTGGACCAGCCACTCACAGCAGTATTATCTTAGAGCCAGAGAATGTTAGGACTCACTCAGAAAAAGAAAATGGCTCCCCATATTACTGCTTAAAGTTACAGAAGAGGGAAAAGTTTGTTAGTTTTCTCTTCTGTATACTACTACTCCTTCTCTCTCATACATCTTTCATTTCCAGAGTTTCCATCGCTAATTTTCCGTATGACTTCATTCTACATCTCTTAATAGTATTAGACATTTTCACTTAGGGTTTGTCACTTCAAACCTACCATCTCTAAAGTTGAAGTCATGTTCCCATAAAAACTATCTTCCCCTCCCAAATACTTTTTAGAGTTTACTATTAATAAACTGTAATACATTGTTGGGCTGGGGTATATTTTTTTTTTCCTTAATATATGAAAGGAGATGGTGAGGAGGGAGGTTCAATTGCCTTTTTTTTGAGACAGAGTCTCACTTTGTTGCCCAGGCTAGAGTGAGTGCCGTGGCATCAGCCTAGCTCACAGCAATCTCAAACTCCTGGGCTCAAGTGATCCTCCTGCCTCAGCCTCCCAAGTAGCTGGGACTACAGACATGTGCCACCATACTCGGCCAATTTTTTCTAAATATTTGTAGTTGGCCAATTAATTTCTTTCTATTTATAGTAGAGACAGGGTCTTGCTCTTGCTCAGGCTGGTTTCGAACTCCTGACCTCGAGCAATCCGCCCGCCTCAGCCTCCCAGAGTGCTAGGATTACAGGCGTGAGCCACCGCGCCCAGCCTCAATTTCCTTTTTTTCGAGACAGTCTCACTGTGTCACCCCAGCTAGAGTAAAATGGCGTCCTTGAAGCTCACTGCAGCCTCAAACTCTTGGGCTCAAGTGATCTTCCTGCCACAGCCTCCTGAGTAGCTGGGATTACAGGAGTGAACCACCATGCCTAGCTTTTTTTTCTATTTTTAGTAGAGACGGGGTCTCACTCTTGCTTAGGTTGGTCTTTAACTCCTAAGCTCAAGCGATCCTCCCGCCTCAGCCTCCCAGAGTGCTAGGATTATAGGCGTGAGCCACTGTGCCTGACCTGGAGTATATTTTTTAATTGTCAGTCATTAAGTGCTGTACTTTACATTTTCTCCCTATATCCTTTCAGGGTCACTATTTTAATTTAGTCTGACCAGTTAATAGCTTGTAATAATCCTACATCAAATATCCTTAGCTCTAACCTTTCCTTTAAAATCCATTCAACAAGGCCGGGCGTAGTGGTTCACGCCTGTAATCCTAGCACTCTGGGAGGCCAAGGGGGGCAGATTGCTTGAGGTCAGGAGTTCGAAACCAGCCTGAGCAAGAGCCAGACCCCGTCTCTACTATAAATAGAAAGAAATTAATTGGCCAACTAATAGCTATAGAAAAAATTAACCGGGCATGGTGGCGCATGCCTGTAGTCCCAGCTACGTGGGAGGCTGAGGCAGCAGGATCCCTTGAGCCCAGGAGTTTGAGGTTGCTGTGAGCTAGGCTGACGCCACAGCACTCACTCTAGCCTGGGCAACAAAGCAAGACTCTATCACAAAAAAAAAAAAAAAAATCCATTCAACAGGTTGCTACCACAATATTTCTAAAAGTTTTGCTTATGCTACTCTTCTAAATAATCTCTACTCTTTTTTTATGGTAATTTTTTTTTTTTTTTTTGATAGAGTCTCACTCTGTTGCCCTGGCTAAAGTGTTGTGGTGTCAGCCTAGCTCACAGCAACCTAAAACCGCTGGGTTCAAGCAATCCTTCTGCCTCAGCCTCCCAAGTAGCTGGGACTATAAGCATGCGCCACCATGCCTGGCTAATTTTTTCTATTTTTGGTAGAAACGGAGTCTTGCTCTTGCTCAGGCTGGAATAGTCTCTATTCTTTAAAAAATTGTTTAAACTTCTTGCCCACACTCAAGACCTTCTAAAATATGGTCTTGATGCATCTTTTTAAGGTTTATCTCCCACAACTTTTCTACATAAACCCTGAGTCAGGTAAATGGGATCATTTATTGTTTTCTCATACATTATGGCCTATCCATCCCCAGTACTTCTGTTCATCCCATTCCGTATAGTTAAATGCTTTTAATTTCCTTTCTCCCCAACCTTAGCATTCTTCAAGAGTCTTGTCTAGTATCTTTTTTCCATAAAGTAGTCCACAATCACTCTAGGGTGAAATAATCCCTATCCCTTTCTTAAACAGTTAAAGTATGTCCTCTATACCATTCATTTTATAATATATCAGGCATGCCTTTAGACATCTGTTATCTCCATCCATTCAAATTATCTATTGAGCGTTTAATAAGTGCCAAGCACTGCCTTAGGCACTAGCAATACAATGGAGAACATACTAGCTACTGGCTCTACCTTATGAACTTTTAAAAGCATGGGCTACGAAGTCTGGTTTGATTTCTAGTATTTACTCCTTACATACGATATATTAGGAAATTCTTTAACCCACTATGTCCATTTCCAAATCCACCCATGAACGGGAGTATAAATAAAGGAAGAAGAAACTCAAGGGGCCCAGGGAAGGTTTTTCCCCCAATGGAGGAGATGCTAGGCACATTTGTATATTGATGAGGATAATCTAATAGAGAGGTAAAACAAAATGCAAGGAATAGAGTCCTTGAGAAGGTAGCAGGAGATAACCAAATCACACTAGTAGAACAGGACTTTGAAAGGAAAAGGGACACTTTCTCCATTGTAACCTGAGATAAGAAAAGATGGGCATAAATGTAGGTGGATTTACAGGTTTGATGCAAAGAACATATTAGGTCATTGACTGAGAGCCAGGTTTGAAGAGTAGCATGATGGTTTGACAAGAGAGGACAAAGTATATCTATCTGAGTGGGAAAGCACACCTAAATGATGAGTCATAAAATCTAAACCAATGAAAAGAGAGCACATAAAGCCAGGAGAAGCCTGGTAGAATATTGGAAATTAGTAATAAAAGTATTGGATATCAATAATCTGGAAGTTTCTATGATGTAGAGGAATTTTGCAGTAGGAGTCTATCTTCTAACCATTCTTAGGGACAGAGAAAGGGCTTATGTCCATCTTAACAGATGCTTGCAAATAGCAGGTATCAACTAATTCTTGCAGATTTGATTAACCAGAACCCCAACAACTCACCTGGCATGTTACAGCCAGTGTATGACAGATCTGGGTCTTCCCAGTTCGAAATTCTCCAAACATCTCTGTGATAGATCCAGTCTCAATTCCACCTAAAATAGCGATAAGAAATACATCTTAGTACAATACAAATTTTTAAGAACCACAATCATAGAAATATTCTTGGAGGGCCGGGTGCAGTGGCTCACGCCTGTAATCCTAGTTTTCTGGGAGGCCAAGGTGGGAGGATTGCTCGAGGTCAGGAGTTTGAAACCATCCTGAGCAAGAGCAAGACCCCCGTCTCTACTATAAATAGAAAGAAATTAATTGGCCAACTAATATATATAGAAAAAAAAATTAGCCGGGCATGGTGGCACATGCCTGTAGTCCCAGCTACTCGGGAGGCTGCGGCAGAAGGATTGCTTGAGCCCAGGAGTTTGAGGTTGCTGTGAGCTAGGCTGATGCCACGGCACTCACTCTAGCCTGGGCAACAAAGTGAGACTCAAAAAAAAAAAAGAGAAAGAAATCTTCTTGGAGCTCATCAGAAAGATGTTGCCATAATCTGGAAATCCAATTTTTCCAACAATAATTTCTGAAAAACTTATTTTGAAATCATTATAGATTTATAGAGAATTGCAAAGACAGGTACAGGGAGGTTCCGTGCACTCCTCATCTTGTCTCTACCAATATTAACGTATTGCGTAACTATACTGTTAATAACAGAAAACTGACATTAGTGCAATCCACAGTTTGTTCGGATTTTTCCTGCTATATGAACTCATTTATGCAAATGTATAGTTCTACGCAATTTTATCACATGTGTAACTACAACAATCAAGATATAGAACTGTATTTTCACATGTCAGTAGTAGTAATTTAAAAAGAATTATAGCCGGGCACAGTGGCTCACGCCTGTAATCTTAACACTCTGAGAGGTCGAGGTGGGTGGATCGCTCGAGGTCAGGAGTTCAAAACCAGCCTGAGCAAGAGGGAGACCTATCTCTACTAAAAATAGAAAGAAATCAATTGGCCAACTAAAAATACAAAAATTATAGCCAGGATGGCAGAACTGGGGTCCTGGGCAGTGCGGCAGGGCCAGCGGGTAGTGCAAAGGTGGGTGGTGGCATCACCAGGTGAGGGCTCTGGTAGGGACGGGGGGGGGGGGGGGGGGGGGGGGGGGATNGGGGGCCGCGGGGTATATTATAGCCAGGGCTCACATTGGCTCACGCCTGTAATCCTAGCAGTCTGGGAGGCTGAGGCGGGAGGATTCCTTAAGGCCAGGAGTTTGAGACCAGCCTGAGCAACACCCCATTACTACGAAAAATAGAAAAAATTAGCCCGGCATGGTGGTGCACGCCTGTAGTCCCAGCTACTCAGGAGGCAAGAGGATTGCTTGAGCCCAGGAGTTTGAGGGTGCCATGAGCAAGGCTGACGACATGGCACTCTAGCCCAGGCAATAGAGCAAGACTCTGTCTCAAAAAAAAAAAAAAAAATTTTTTTTTTTTTAAACTTTTTATTTCTGAGCTCCACACCACCCTCTACACTCATGGCACCCTACCCATTTCCCTTTACCCTCCACACCCTGCCCTACCCACCCCCACCCCGGGTCCATGGAAAAATTATCTCCCATGAAATGAATCCCTGGTGCCAAAAAGGTTGGGGACCGCTGATACTAAATGTTACTGATGTACATGGCGTTGAGCTATGGATTTTATGTATCATTCTATTCATTCCAATAACTTATAATGTAGGAAGTCCTTTTATCCTCATTTTGAAGCTAAGAAAACTAAGGCAGCAATATTGAATAATTTTCATCATATACTATAGCCAATAAATGCTGGGAGGGGGAACATGGGAGGGCTAACATATCTGAATATGATTCCTGAACCCATGTATTTTGTATCCCCCAAAAAACAGAAAATTCAAAAATTAGCTGGTTGTGGTGGGGTACTCCTGTAGTTCCTGCTACCTGGGAGGCTGAGGCAGGAGGATCACTTGAGCCCAGGAGTTTCAGACTGCAGTGAGCTATGATGATACCACTGTACTTTAGCCCCAGTAACAGAGAGAGAACCTATCTCAAAAATAAATAAATCAGAGAAAACTTGAGAGTTCAGAGAACTTCCTAATAGCAGAACATGTGGAGAATCCTGGAAGATAGAACACCTGGGAAGAGCATGGAAGCTCCATACTCCTTCCCTTATACCTTGCTCTATGTATCTCTTCATCTGCATCCTTTCTAATATCCTTATAATAAACAGAGACAGGGGTTCTCGCTATGACTGTGCTGCCCACACTGGTTTTTTTTGTTTTTCCCGAGACAGAGTTACCCTGTCGTCCTGGCTAGATTTCCCTGGTGTCAGCCTAGCTCACAATAACCTCAAACTCCTGGGCTCAAGCAACCCTCCTGGGTTGGTCTCCTGGAGTGCTAGGATTACAGGTGTGAGCCACCTCAAAGGGCCTAATTTTATTCAGGTCCCACCCTGCAGTAGTCTTACTTCTTCAATGTGGATATTTCCCTTATCTCTTAATCATACCTATCACGTAAATCCTACCCAAATATTTTAGTTTTGTTCTATGACCGGATGCTTTGCTAATTAGCATTCATAACATAGGACAAAATATTACCATACCTTGAAGTAGTTTGTCAAGCTCTTTGGAGCCAGTAGTAATCTGTATGATCTCTGACCGCCTTTGGTGGAATTCAGTTGCAGTGGTGAAACCCATCGGAACTAATTTAGCTGCCTCAGCCTGGGCAAATAAGAAATCTTAAATCAACGAAATAATAAAAAACAAGAACGAGGCATATAGTGGGAAAAGGAAACATCTAACAAAATTTCCAGAATGATTTCTCTTCAGAAAGTCACCAAAAAGGATAATCTAATTCAGAGATGTCATGAAGATCAATTTTTTAATTGCCAAGAATACATTTATGTAGTTTAAGAAATATTATAGATCCATGTATATGTGCCGCATCTGATTTACCACAAAAACTAAAATACAGTATATATTTATACTTTCATTTCCTGTTCCATCAAGCACAGACTTATCTTTTCACTTTCTACTTTGTAAAATAAGGACATTTGCCCTCCATGTCTACTTCCCATCTCTATCAGCTGTACCTTTTCTTTTATATTGTCAAAGTTGAGACATTCACATACTATTTTACAATTATAGATAAATCAGCTATAATAGGACTATGGGTTGATTCTAAAATTTAAAAATAAATGCATTCACAAATATACAGAAATTAAACAACCCACTCCTAAATAATCAACAAGTCAAAGAAGAAATCACTAGGGAAATTAGAAAATACTTTTTCCATGAATGAAATGAAGATACAACATACCAAAATATCTGGCATCAACAAAAACAGTCCTTAGAGGGAAACTTATAGCTGTAAACACCTATATTAGAAAAGAAGATCAAGACTGAAAATGGTAAGACCTCCTATCTACAAAAAATAGAAGAATTAGCTGGGCATGGTGGCACATACCTATAGTCCAGCTACTTGGGAGGCTAGGGCAGAAGAAAGGCTTGAGCCCAAAGAGTTTAAGGCTGCAGTGAGCTATGACAATAACACTGCACTCTAGCTCAGGTAACAGAGCAAGACTCTGTCTCAAAAATAAATCGTAACCTGATCTTCCACTTTAAGATGCTACAAAAAGAAGAGCAAACAAAACGTAAAGCAAAACAAAAGGAAATAAATGTGAGAATGGAAATTAATGAAATTGAGAACAGAAAAACGAATGAAACCAAAAGTTGGTTCTTTTCAAAACAATCAACAAAATTCACAAACCTTTAGAAACCACTAACCAGGAAAAAGAGAGAAGACTCAAATCACTAAAATTAGGAATGAAAGCAGGAATAAAAGGATTATACAGAAATAAAAAGGCTTATAAGGAAATACTTTGAACTCTATGTCAACAAATTAGAACGCTTAGATGAAATAGGCATAGAAAGACAAACTATCAACACTCAAGAAGAAAATGTAAACAGACCTATAGCAAATAGAGTAAACTTATAATTTAGAAACTTTCCACAAAGAAAAATAAAAATCAAAGAACAGCTGAGTAGTGGGTTTGTATTATTCTCTAAACTTTTCTATATATTTAATACTTCATTTACAAATTCATTACATCCTAGCACTCAGGGAGGCCGAGGTGGGAGGATCGCTCAATGTCAGGAGTTCGAAACCAGCCTGAGCAAGTGCAAGAGCAAGATCCCATCTCTACTAAAAATAAAAAGAAATTAATTGGCCAACTAAAAATATATAGAAAAAATTAGCCAGGTATGGTGGCACGTGCCTGTAGTATCAGCTACTTGGGAGGCTGAGACAGAAGAATTGCTTGAGCCCAGGAGTTTGAGGTTGCTGTGAGCTAGGCTGACATGGTACTATAGCCTGGGCAACAGAGTGAGACTGTCTCAAAAAAAGAAAAAAAATAATAATTACAATGTTTGCCTTATAGATAGCTTTGTAAATATAATTCATTGCAGAACCAAACGGTACACTAGAAATACAATTCCTTCTCTAAGGTTCCAATGTTATGTCTCTCAAAGATTTCCACTGTCAAAGACAAATGAATTCCTTTTCCTTTATGCCACCAATTTCAAATGATATTCCATCTTACCTTGCTTTATATCTGAACAATGTCTTTTTCTCTAGCATTCTGTGAATTTATCATTTGTCAAGTCCTCCCAACCTCTCAATCTTACTAAGCACCTCCCCACTTTCTACCCAAAGATATGCTCTCCTTCTCCAAACTGGACTGTCTACTTTCTATGCTAGCTATTGTCCTGGGCCTTCCTACACTGGGTATCTGAATTGGATCCACTCTAATCGAGATTGTTTTCTGTACTCATTTTAGTAAAGTATACCCTCAAGTAACTTCCTAAGAGTAGGTGAGATGTTCTGAATCCTTGCATTTCTGAAAATGTTTTATTCTGTCCTAATACTTCATTAATAATACTGGCCAGGTTTGGTGGCTGACACCTATAATCCTATCATTCTGGGAGGCAGAGGCAGGAGGATTGCTTGAGCTCAGGAGTCTGAGACAAGCCTGAGCAAGAACAAGAACTCATCTCCACTAAAAATAGAAAAATTAGCTGGGTGTCATGGCTTGCACCTGTAGTCCCAACTACTCCAGAGGCTAAGGCAGGAGGATCATTTGAGCCCAGAAGTTTGAGGCTACAGTGAACTGTGACTGTGCCACTGTACTCTATCATAGGCCACAGAATGAGACCCAGTCTCAAAACAAAAACAAACGAAAAAGGCAAGAACTACCAAACCCTGGGACACAAGGCATAGAATGGCAAGTAAAAGAAAAATATTACAAAAAATATCTATGTTGAATCTGTCAGTGCTATCATGGTGTACCAAGAGAACATAGCTCAATAAAAGTCAATTACAATTATATTAAACTTTGAACATGTGGAAAATGAAACACAAAAAATCTGGCACCTTCTGAATAAATTATTTTAGTCACAGTATCTTTCTCGCTCAACGTTTTCTTTTCTTTTTGAGACAATGTCTGGCTCTGTCACCTGGGCTAGAGTGCAGTGGTATCATCATAGCTCACTGCAACATCAAGTTCTTGGGCTCAAGCAATCCTCACACCTCAGCCTCCTGAGTAGCTAGCACTACAGTTATGTGTCACCATGCCCAGCTAATTTTTAAATTTTTATTGTAGAGAGTGGGTCTCAAACTCTTACCCTTAAGCAATCCTCTCACCTGGGCCTTCCGAAGCACTAGCATTACAGATGTGAGCCACTGTGCCCAGGCTCAACCATTTTGGTTTATATTCTGAAAGTGGGCTGGTCACAGTGGCTCGCACCTATAATCCTAGCACTCTGGGAGGCCCTGGTGGGAGGATTGTTTGAGGTCAGGAGTCTGAGATCAGCCTGAGCAAGACCAAGAGCAAGACCCTGTCTCTACTAAAAATAGAAAAAAAAAAAACTAGCCAGTCAACTAAAAATTGAAACAAAAAATTAACCAGGCTTGGTGCCTTGTGCCTGTAGTCCCAGTTACTCGGGAGGCTGAGGCAGGAGGATTGCTTGAGCCCAGGAGTTTGAGGTTGCTGTGAGCTAGGCTGACGCCATGGCACTCTAGCCCAGACAACAGAGTGAGACTCTGTCTCAAAAAAAAAAAAAAAAAAAGGAAAACATAAAAACTTCACAGAATTGCAAAAAATAAGAACTGCTTACATTCTTACCATTCAGAAATAACAACGTCAACATTTCAGTATATTTATCCCCAGTACGTGGTCGCTATATAAATATATACGTCGCTATATAAATATATACATTTTTAAAAACAAAAATCAAATATATGTTTTATTAACCTGCTTTCTTATATCAGGAACATTTTCCTTTATCAATAAATATTCTTCTAAACTTTTTTTTTTTGAGACAGTCTTGCTTTGTTGCCCAGGCTAGAGTGAGTGCTGTGGCGTCAGCCTAGCTCACAGCAACCTCAAACACCTGGGCTCAAGCAATCCTGCTGCCTCAGCCTCCCACGTAGCTGGGACTACAGGCATGCACCACCATGCCTGGCTAATTTTTTCTATATATATTAGTTGGCCAATTAATTTCTTTCTATTTATAGTAGAGATGGGGTCTTGCACTTGCTCAGGCTGGTTTCAAACTCCTGACCTTGAGCAATCTGCCCACTTCAGTCTCCCAGAGTGCTAGGATTACAGGCGTGAGCCACCACGCCCAGCCTTAAATATTCTTCTAAACTGTTTTAATGCTGCATACTAATGAATAAATTTCTAAGATCATAATATCTAAAAAGACAAGGTACCCACCAGTCACTGCTGGTGGGAGTGTAAACTGTTAGTAAGTTTCCCAATATTTATGTCAAATCCCATGATACTGGAATTCTCTAGAAAAAATCTGAATTTAGGAAAGGAGGCATATACAAAGATAAGAAACTAGTAACACAGTCAGTTCTGGAAAGGGGAACAGGATGACAGGAGAAGGAGGAAGAGCACCTTTTACTACTTACCCGGTTGTACTATTTCCACTAACTTCTCCCTACATTAAATATACAGTACTTAATACTTACCAGAATTTTATCAGCTTTGGCTTCACTAATTCCCTTAATATTTATTAGCTCCTTCTTTGGTGCATAGGCAACAGCCTCCACAGTATGGAATCCAGCTTCTTCCAATTTCTTCACATCATTGGCATTTATGCCACATTGCTGTAAGTGAAGAAAACCACGGATAAATTTAAGCTTCAGTTCTCTCATCTGTCTAAAGCAGATAATATGCATCCTACGTATTTCACAGGTGTTTGAAAAACTATAACACAGTTATCCCTTGGTATCCACCAGGGGATTGGTTCCAGGATCCCCAGCAAATACCAAAATCTGCAGATTGTCCAGTCCCCCATATAAAATGGCACAGCATTTGCATATAACCAACTCACATCCTTCCATATAGTTTAAGTCGTCTTTAGATTACTTATAATACCCAATAAAATATAAATCCTATGTAAATAGTTATGCTGTATTTTAAAAATTTGTATTATTTTTTATTGTTGTATTGTTTTTTTAATTGGTTTTTCCCAAATACTTTCAATCTGTAGTTGGTAGAATCCACTGATTCGGAAACACGTAGATAGAGGGCCAATTGTATTATCCACAAAAGCTGAGAAGCGTATCCTATACATGTTGTATTTAATAAGAAATTATCAACCTTTTTTTTATCAACCCAGTAGTTTTAAACAAGCACTATGTCATGTATTAGAAATTGGAATTAAACCAGCAACTCCAAACCTTTTATGAGTGACTGTAAATGACCTTTGAGACCTTGGACCCTAAAAGACCACTTTAAACCAGTGTTTCCCAATGCTTTCTACAACAAGCACACACTGAAAATGATACTTTTTACAATATACTAGGGTAAACAGATAAGGCTACCTCCAGAACTGAGGGAAGCACTATCTTGACATACCCATATCCTTTTTGTTGAACAATGTCTGGAAAGCTCTACTCTCACAATTGACATTAGGAGTGGGGAATACTGGCCAGATGTGGCAGATCAAACCTATAATCCTAGCACTCTGGAAGGCTGAGACAGGAGGATCGCCTTGAGGCCAGGAGTTCAAAACTAGCCCAAGCAGCACAGCGAGATCTTGTCTCTACAAAAATTTTAAAAATTAGGCCAGGTGTGGTAGCTCATGCCTGTAATCCTAGCACTCTGGGAGGCCGAGGCGGGTGGATCACTCAAGGTCAGGAGTTCAAAACCAGCCTGAGCAAGAGTGAGACCCCGTCTCTACTATAAAGGGGAAAGAAATTAATTGGCCAACTAAAAATATATAGAAAAAATTAGCCGGGCATGGTGGTGCATGCCTGTAGTCCCAGCTACTTGGGAGGCTGAGGCAGGAGAATCACTTAAGCCCAGGAGTTTGAGGTTTCTGTGAGCTAGGCTGATGCCACGGCACTCTAGCCCGGGCAACAGAGTGAGACTGTCTCAAAAATAAATAAATAAATAACCAGGCATGGTGGAGTGCACCTGCAGTGCCCGCTATTCGGGAGGCTGAGGCAGAAGGCTCACTTGGGCCCAGGGGTTTGAGGTTGCAATGAGTTAGGATTGTGCCACTATACTCCAGCCTGGGTGACATAGCAAGACACTGTTTCCAGAAAAAAAATAAATAAAATAATTACTAGCCTGAGCAAAAGTGAGAGCCCATTGCCACCAAAAATAGAAAAAAATTAGTTGGGCATGGTGCCATACACCGTAGTCCCAGCTACTTGGGAGGCCGAGGCAGAAGAATCCCTTGAACCCAGGAGTTGCCTAGGTGACACAGTGAGACTTTGTCTCAGAAAAGTTATGATTGAACTGTCAAAAGTTTATCACAGGCATGGCGGCTCAGGCCTGTAATCCTAGCACTCCGGGAGGCCAAGGTGGGAGGATTGCTCAAAGTCAGGAATTTGAGACCAGACTGAGCAAGAGTGAGACACCATTTCTACTCTGTCTCAAAAAAAAAAAAAAGTTTATCACAAATCCATTTAAGTAACTTCTAGTGTCTTAAACTTCACTTGGAGATGCAAGGAATATGTAAAAGGAGACAGAGGAACCAAGGCATTCTCTACTTCTTTCAGCCCAAATCAGCTACACTCACAGTGGGACTTCTACACAATGGGCAAATAAATAATACAAGTCCCCAGTTCTGGTGCTAGATATTCTTGTGTAGAGTCTTGAATTAGAGCTTGGCTTTTATACCTTAATAATTCCAAGCCCTTCTCCATGCCAAAGACAGCTGTCAGCACAGATTGGGTCAATGAGGGGAAGGTGCTCTCTCTTTCTCCTCTGTATAACTGGTCCAGACCACTGTAACTCCCTGGACAGCATTTTCATACCTGGTGCAAACACAGACTGCACTGTGGGATCCCAGGCCTATTTTCTGACAATCCAGGTTTGAGAAAGAAAACTGATAAAGTAGAAGGAGAAATGTTGACAAAAGAGGCCTGGCCAGACATTTTTAGCAACAATCTTAAATCTTTCCACAAGATCTTTGACAACCTTCCTGAACTCTAACTTGGATCTTGACCTTAGTGGTAAACCTATGGTTTATGTAAAAGTTGTGTTATCTCCCATTAGGCTACTTCTACAACTAGGTAGAAGAATCTAGTACAGCATTATAATTCCAAAATTAGCAACTGAGCACATACCTCTAACCGTGAAACAGGTTGTGGGCCAAAGCTTTCTTCTTCCAGTGAAGTATCTGCATTTGCTTCCAGCTGCATAGCCATTACTGAAAAACATAGATGGCCATCAGTATGAACACCAGAGAAACAATGTGGGGTAAGTACAGAGCTGCCAGCTTACTTTTGCAATAAATCTCTAAAGAATTACTTTATAAGCTTTTGCTCTAATCACTGACCTACTCACAACATGAAAAAGAACAAACTTGTCACCTGCTTTCCTCCATCTATCTAGACAGTTTCTAGTTGCAGCAGAAAGACTTTAGGAAGAGCCAAGATCATTCATTCTGCTTCTTAAAAATGCACACCTTGGAGGCCGGGCGCAGTGGCTCACACCTGTAATCCTAGCACTCTGGGAGGCCAAGGCGAGTGGATCGCTCAAGGTCAGGAGTTCAAAACCAGCCTGAGCAAGAGCGAGACCCCGTCTCTATTATAAATAAAAAGAAATTAATTGGCCAACTAACATATACAGAAAAATGAGCTGGGCATGGTGGCACATGCCCGTAGTCCCAGCTACGCGGGAGGCTGACGCAGAAGGATTGCCTGAGCCCAGGAGTTTGAGGTTGCTGTGAGCTAGGCTGATGCCATGGCACTCACTCTAGCCTGGGCAACAAAGCAAGACTCTGTCTCAAAAAAAAAAAAAAAAAAAATGCACCCTTGGGCTGGGTGTGGTGGCTCACGCCTATAATCCTAGCATTATGGGAGGCCAAGGTGGGAGGACTGCTCTCAGTCAGGAGTTTGAAACCAGCCTGAGCAAGACCCCATCTCTACTAAAAATAGAAAGAAATTAATTGGCCAACTAAAAATATACAGAAAAAATTAGCCGGGCATGGTGGCGCATGCCTGTATTCCCAGCTACTTGGGCGGCTATGGCAGGATTACTTGAGATCAGGAGTTTGATACCAGCCTGAGCAAGAGTAAGACCCTGACTCTACTAAAAATAGAAAAATTAGCCAGGTGTGTTGGTGCATGCCTGTAGTCCCAGCTACTCTGGAGGCTGAGGCAGTAGCGAGGCAGGAGGATCGCTTGAGCCCAGGAGTTTGAGGTTGCTGTGAGCTAGGCTGATGCCATGGCACTCTAGCCCGGGCAACAGAGTGAGACTCTGTGTCAAAAAAAAAAAAAAAAAAAGCACACCTTAACTAAATTAGTCTCCCTGTTTTTCTTTATATTCCTCAAGGTAAGGGCCAAGTCTTGTTTACTTTTATATACCCATGATACATTATAAATGTTATGTGTTTGCAGAAGGACAAATATGGTATTATCTCACTCATGTGGAATCTAAAAAGTTGATTTCATAGCAGGGAGTAGAATAGTGATTACAAGACCCTGGGGAGAACAGCTGGAAGAGGGAGAGGTTGGTCAACAGGTACAATGTTACAGATAGATAGGAGGAATAAGTTCTGGTGTTTTATTGCACAATAGGGTGACTACAGTCAATAACTGGTACAAACCAATAGATTGGCTTAGGTACAGATCTCTTAGGTGGAAGACTTAGCATACTGTGAATCGATGACAATCCCATGCATCAGAATCATTTGAATAAAATTTAAATTTAAATATCTCCCTTCATAATTTATGAAAAAGAGGGCAGTGCAGAGTAATGGGGTAAGGTTTTGTTTTCAATAAATAGTGCTAGGTTGATTGGATAGCCTTATAGAATAAAATGTATTTGATCTCTTTCTCACACCACAGAAAAAATCAATTTCTAATTTAGATTATAGATCTAAATGTAAGTGGTAAAATAAAGTTTTCATAATATAGAATATTTTCATGACCTCAGGATAGAGAAAGAGTTCTTAAACTGGATACATAATGCAATAACTGAAAGGGATTTAATACATTACTTCTAGCCATCAAAAGACAACATTAAGAGCATGAAAAGTCAATCCATAGTAGAAGAGAAAAAATTTACCACATATATAACCGAGGACTGATAACCAGAATATAAATATAAGAAATTCTTTAAATCAGAATAAGAAAAACAGAATCCAAGGCCAGGCATGGCAGCTCACACCTGTAATCCTAGCACTCTGGGAGGCTGAGGCAGGAGGATCGGATCGAGGCAGGAGGATCGGATCAAGGCAGGAGAATCGCTTTGAAGGTCAGGAATTTGAGACTACAGTGAGCTATGACAACGCCACTGCACTCTAGCCAGGGCAACAGAGCAAGACTCTGTATCAAAAAAACCAAAAAAAAAAAAAAAAAAAACAAAACCCCAAAACCAAAACTAACTTCGGATCATTCCCTAGGCATCACATGAATGGTTTTCCGTATTAGATGATGCAAATATCATTTTGGCAACTGGAGGTTGATACCTCATAAGCGAAATATGGTGTAATGTAAAGACGACTGACCAGGAATCCGGAAACCCTGGTTTTGACATTAAAATAGTTGTAACTGCACCTCTCTGGATTTCGACTTCCTCGCTCAACTCAAGCCCATAAAATGGGTGTTGGACATGAAGGTCTATAAGGTTTCCCCCTCTAGCTCTAAAGACTGCGGTCTAGGCCTGCCGTGGTGGCTCACGCCTGTAATCCTGGTACTCTGGGAGGCTGAAGTGGGCGGATTGCTCGAGCTCAGGAGTTCGAGACCAGCCTGAGCAAGAGCGAGACCTCTCTACTATAAATAAAAAGAAATTAATTCGACAACTAATATATATAGAAAAATTAGCCAGGCATGGTGGCACATGCCTGTAGTCCCAGGTACTAGGGAGGCTGAGGCAGGAGGATTGCTTGAGCCCAGGAGTTTGAGGTTGCTGTGAGCTAAGCTGAAGCCACGGCACTCACTCTAGCCTGGGCAACAAAGTGAGATTCTGTCCCAAAAAAAAGACTGGGGCCTGCTTCTGTTTTTTCCACAACGAGCTGTGATGGTCGGTTGGGCTCGGGCATGCCCTGCTTCGCCCCACCATATCCGGGCTTCTCACTTGGCGCAGAGGTCCCAAAAGCCTCCTGCGGGAGCACGACCCGGGCCCGATCTCGCAAACGCGGACGAGCCGCGGCTGTGGGAAGGGCCCGGCCTGCGCCTCTCACACTCACCTCGGCTCACTCGTGGGGGCCTAGAGCTCCGACTTCAGTCCGCGGGGCTGCACTCGCCCGACTCCGCGTGGACTGCGGACCCTCGCCCCCCGGCTTGCGCCCCACTTCTCTACTCCCTTGTCCCGGCCTTCTGTACACAACCAGGAGAGTTTCAGCTCCTAAATACGCGCCTCGGGCAGCTCCTCGGCTCCCCTCAGGACGCGGGCTCCGGCAGCAGCGAGCACTCGGTCCGGCGGCTTTCGTAAATCCCGCCAAAGCCTCTCGGGCAGGGTCACGCCGCGTCAACGTAACGTCTCCCTTTCCGGGATCCGCCCTCTAGCCGCTTTCGTCACGATCGATCGATCGCGAACTAAGGGATGGGCTCAGGGACCCTGCAGGATATTATGGATCGACCTCTTCCTTTTTCCCCTAAAGACTAATTCAAACTGGGAGTTGCCGCCTTCTTTGCCAGATAAAGGACTACAACTCCCATGAGGCAGTGCAAGATGTAGGACTACATTTCCCAGTGTGCACGGCGGGTGCCGCGGCTTCCGACCTTCCTCCCCTCTGGTTAACAGCCGAGTTTTAAGATCTCTTCTTAGTTTGTTTCTGCAGTGTATGTACGTGGGTCACTGTGAGACCTTTGACTCGAATTCCAGGAGCCAGGTGCTTTCCAGGCCTCCTGAAGGTGGAGGGACTGAGGAAGCTCGGTTTCGAACTGGGAATTCGAGCTAGTGGAGAGGAGAAAGAAATGGCTGAAATATTAGTTTGTGGTGCTTTACCGGAGATTTGCACAATCCCAGAGAAAGGAAGCATTGAATTTGATAATGTAAACCTTATCATGGTTTACCATAAAGTTTGACCTGTGGTTCTGGTTTTAAAGCCTGAGTAGGATTTCCCAGGAAAAGAAGTGGAAGACATAAGCAGACAGAGCATTACGGGCGTAGAAACGAACAGTGTGTTTGAAGAGTAGCCTTCTCTGATATCGGAGAGGAAAAGTACCAAAACGGGTGCTGAGACTGGAAAGTTAACGTTTGGTTCAGGCTATGAAGAATCTTAAGATCATGTAAGGAGCTTTGGTCTTTATTCTTAAGGTAATGGGAGAAATCATTGAAAGATTTTAAAATGACGAGTCCTATGGTTAGATTTTGATCCTACTACTACTTTAAATTTATGGAGTTCTTTAAAGTTGAAAAGGTTTTTATACAACCCTCACATTATCTTGCGGCATTGAAGGATAGATTTCAGGAGAGTGAGAGTGAAGACAGCAAAAAACTTTCAGGAAACTCTTGCAATATTTTAGGCAAGAGATGAATGCTTGAATTAGAGCTATGATAGAGAGAACTGACTCAGGAAGTTTTCTGAATGTAGAAATAACCTGTTAGGGATGTTCCTACCAGGGGCTAAGTGGTTTGGGGAGAAGGAAAGAGACATTTTATTACTTTGCCAGCAAAAGGAGGATGGAGATTCCTTTCAGAAATGCCATTGTCCTCATAATCAGAAATACAAAGCTTTTAACTGTTGGGTTCTTGGCTTCAGACTAGTACTGTTCTACTACAGTTGACGATTCTGATTGTCCCATCTCTGCTGAAGACAATTCCCTGACCTCCACCCAGGACCTCCCTTTACCAGATCCGGGCTAAACCATCTCCTTTAGCACAAATAACAAAAAACTTACCCTGCCCCTTCCAACCACTGGCCTGAGGCAGGGATGCACCTTTTAGTTCTCAAAAAGTGGAGGATGTTTTAAAGAGACAGAAAATATTTTTGCCATTTTTTTTTCAGACCATTCCCTCTGTTACATATTCCCCACTCTCAGTATTTTCCTTCCATATCTGTGGGAGGAGGGGTGACTACTCTGTTACAAACAGAACAAGTAAGTTATTACCTTTATATGGTAAAATAAGAAACAAGAGCAAGAAAAGTACTGAAATAAAATGACCTAAACTGACCGGATACTAAAACATTATAAAACTACAATAATTAAAAAGTAATTTTACAGAAAAGATAAATTGATGGAACAGAATATTTACCCAAATGTATGAGTTTCCTATTGGTGCTGTAATAAATTACCACAAACTTAATGGTTTGAAACAATAAAAATTTATCATCTTACAGTTCTGGAGGTCAGAATTCTGAAGTACATTTCAATGGGTTAAAATCATGGTGTTGGTAGAATTGTGTGGCTCTGGAGGCCCGAGGGCATAATCTGTTTCCTTATCTTTTCTAGTTTCTAGAAGCTCCTGCATTTCTAGAGTGGATGCCCCTTCCTCCAGTCAAAGCCAACAATCACATCATTTTGACCCCTGCTTCCAGTATTACATCTCCTTCTTTAACTCTGATATTGTGCCTCCCTCTTATAAAGACCCCTGTGATTTCATTATCCGGTCTACCCAGGTAATCCAGGATAGTCTCCTTATCTCAAAATCCTTAACACAAATACATCTGCAAAGTACCTATTGCCATATAAGTAACATTCACAAGCTTTAGAAATCTAGATTCGGACTTCTGTGGAGTCCATTTTTCTGCCTACCATACCCAGATATAGACACAAGTACATAGAGAAATTCAGTGTATGATAAAGGAGGTATTCCAAATCAGTGGAGAAAAAATAGATTTTATTAAATGGTCCTGGGACCAGGTGAGGAGGCTCATGCCTATAATCCCAAAGTTTTAGGAGGCCAAGTGGGGAGGACTGCTTGAGCCCAGGAGTTTGAGATTTCAGTGAACAATGATCACACCACTACACTCCAGCCTGGGCAACAGAATGAGACCCATCTCAAGATAAACAAACAAACAAACAAACAAATGGCTGGGATCACCACATAGCCATCCAGAAAAAATAAATTTGGATCTACATCTCATCCTTTGTTAGGATAAATTTCCAAATGGATCAAAGATATAAATGGAAAATATTAAAAAAGTTCTAAGAGAAACTATGGATCTTACGGTGGGATCTAAATATGACACAAATTCCAAAAGCTATAAGAAAATATTGATACATTTGATTATATATCTTTAAATTTTTATGTGGCAGAACCCATCATAAAGTTAAAATAAAACAGACTAGAGGAAAATTGGCAACCTATATCGCAAAGAGTTTTATGTTTACAGATGTTCTGTAAATCAATAAGAAAAAAGTAAATAATCCAGAAAAATAGTCAAAGGATATTAACAGATAGTTCACAGTAAAGGAGATAAAAATAGCTCTAACACACATGTGAAGACATTCAACCCCACAGATTGCAAGAGAAATGCAAATTAAAACCATACTCGGAGGCAGGTGCCAGTGGCTCACGCCTGTAATCCTAGCACTCTGGGAGGCCGAGGTGGGTGGATTGCTCGAGGTCAGGAGTTCAAAACCAGCCTGAGCAAGAGCAAGACCCCGTCTCTACTATAAATAGAAAGAAATTAATTGGCTAACCAATATATATAGAAAAAATTAGCTGGGCGTGGTGGTGCATGTCTGTAGTCCCAGCTACTCAGGAGGCTGAGGCAGCAGGATTGCTTGAGCCCAGGAGTTTGAGGTTGCTGTGAGCTAGGCTGACACCACAGCACTCCATCCAGCTCAGGCAACAGAGCAAGACTCTGTCTCAAAAAAAAAAAAAAAAAAAAAAAAAACCATACTGGGATACTATGAAAAAGTCTGATAATGTACTATATTCATAATAATTTGGGGAACTGGGTAGTCATTGCTAGTAAGATTGATATGATCATTTGACAGGGAAGTTTAGTACTTTTTAGTCTATCAAAATTACAAATGCAACTAGCCTTTGACTCAACAGCTCTATTTCTAGAAAGCTATCCTACAGAAAAACTAAATCTGGTATCAAAAACAGTCACTGGAAGGTACACACCTTTGTGGGGCAAAAGTGATTTATCAGGCTTCATTCACTAAGGCCTGAATGAAATCTCTGTGTTACCAAAAGTTCGGTCCTTGGGGGCCAAAGAATGAGGACAAGCAGTTTGAGGAAAAGGAAAGAGAAGTTTATTAATCTGCTGGCAAATGAGAAGGGTGGCAGATTCTCATCTTAACACATTAACTGCCCATGTGAGTTGTGTTTAACTCAACGGTAGTTTTGAGCCCAGGGCCTCGTGAAGCATATGTAACTCACATGTCTCTACCTTGGGAGCTGTGAAAACTATTTTTCAAGTTGCATATAACCCATGCACAGAAAACGATAAAAAATTTTCATTAAATTACAATCTTTTTATTCTATTTTCCTAATAAAACACCGTGGCCCCAAGGAAAAATTTTTTTCCTAGTGGCACAATGTGTTAAAGTACCATCCTCCTCCATTTAAGCAGAAATACAGAGCTTTTAAAGGGAGTTTTCAGCTTTGGGCTATTGCTGTTTACAGCATGTCCAGCTGACCTCTGCCCGGACAATTCCATTGAGACATCTTCTGTAGTACAAAAAAACAAAGAACCCTCCTAGACCCTTCTGATTACTGGCCTGGAGTAGGAGTGCAGGTTTTAATTTCCAAAAAGGGTGAGGGGGTTTTAAAAAGACAGCCTGTAAAAACATTTTACCGTTTTTTCAGGATATTACCTCTGTTATATCAGAACTATACTACCTTTAGCTATTTAGCCACAGGGCGAACTTCTCTGCACCCCCCATTTTTTTTTTTTTTTTTGACGCTGCAAAAAGCTTTATTTCCATTTTGTCGAAAGCTTGGGAGAGGACTCCAGGGTAGTTAAAAAGCTGCCTAGTGGCTGGAGGGAGAGGCTCAGGCAGAAGCCCTGATACTTTGAGAGAGGCTCCTCAGTGGTTCCTGGGCTTGGTAGCCTTCTAGTCGTGCTTGAGAGTGAGCCTTTTGAAGAGATACTCGCCCAGCCCTGCCTGGGGGCCGGCCAGCCTGCGGAGGTTGATCAGGTGGTTGCCCATCTTCTTGAGTTTCATTTCCTCATCTAGGAAGTGATTCTCCAGGAAATCTTAGAGATGGGGGTCTGTGCGGGTAGAACCCAGGGCATGAAAATTCAGAAGATTCTCCAGGGCCATGGCAGCTTCCATTGCATCCTGGGTGGTACCCCACTCATCTTGAGATTGCTTCTGCACGTCCTAGAAGTGAGCGCGCCCGCCACGCTGGTTGGGCACCCTCGCGCTTCTCATCAGTCAATTCGTGGAAAAAGTGGCCAACGCCTTCCAGAGCCATGTCATCACGATGGAAATAGAAGCCCCGAGAGAAGTAGGTGTAGGAGGCCCGCAGATGCAAATTGACCAGGTGGTTGATGGCTGCCTCCACCTCGGTGGAATAATTCTGACGAATCTGGGAGCTCATGGTTGCTCAGCAGTGAGACGCTACCCACAAAAAAAGGTGTTAGCTGGCTCCAGCAGCAGGAGACGTCAGAGATCTTCTCGTGGTCCGGAGGTCTTGGTCCCAGAAATTGCAAGTGGAGAGGCCATCAGAGAGCAGTCGGAGGCTGGAAGAAAGGAAGTCATGGGGTCTGTTCTGTCCAAACACTGTTGAAGCAAGAGACAGAGCCACGAGACCACCCAACGCTCTGCCTGCATTCCCAATTTTTAATTTTTTTAATTAAAGAGGCAGTCTTGCTTGGCTGCCCAGGCTGGAGTGCAATGGTGCTATCATGACTCACTGTTACCTGAACTCTTGGGCTCAAGTGATCGTCCTTGTCTCAGCCCCCAGGGTAGCTGGGACTATAGGCGTGTTCCACCACGCCCTGCTAATTTTTTCTATTTTTAGTAGAGATGGGGTCTCACTCTTGCTCAGGCTGGTCTCCAACTCCAGACCTCAAGTGATCCTCCCACCTTGGCCTCCCAAAATGCTGGGATCATAGGAGTAAGCCACCTCACCTGGCCTCTCAGAGTGCTAGGATTACAGGCATGAGCCACCGCCCCACCTAGCCAAATTTTAGAATTTCTACAAATGATGTTTAAAGTTATACCCCTTTGAACTTACAGTTGCATAAAAGTGTTTAAAGAATTGTGATTCTGAGTTTGACACAGGAACAGATTTTGGACAGAATCTGCTTATACATACATTGTGAAATCTGCATATTTATACAGGAACAATTGTTTTTCTATTGTAGTCCGTTTTCTATTGCTTATAACAGAATACCTGAAACTGGGTAATTTATAAAGAAATGAAATTTATTTCTTACAGCTCTGGAGGCTGAGAAGTCCAAGGTTGATATGGAATATCTGGTGAGGGCCTTCTTGCTGATGGAGACTCTCTGAAGAGTCCTGAGGTAGCCTAGAGTACCATATGCCCAGGGGGCTGAATGTATTAGCTCAGGTCTATTTTTCTTTTTGAGAGAGAGTCTCACTCTGTCACCCTGGCTAGAGCGCCATGTCATCCACCTAGCACACAACCTGAAACTCCTGGGCTCAAGCAATCCTTCTGCCTCGGCCTCCCGAGTAGCTGGGACTTCAGGTGCACACAATCACACCCGGCTATTTTTTCTATTGTTTTAGTAGAGATGGAGTCTTGCTCTTGCTCAGGCTGGTCTCTGGTCTCCTGACCTCAAGTGATCTTCCCACCTTGGCCTCCCAAAGTGCTGGGATTATAGGAGTAAGCCACCTTACCTAGCCTTAGGTTTTAACTTCTTCCAATGTTTGTTGTTTTCATGTATGTCTTAAACCTCCTTGGTTAAACTTACTCCTAAATAATTTTATGAAGCTATTATAAATGGAATTGTTTTCTTAATTTCATTTTTGGCTTGCTCAATGCTAGGTATATAAAAATGATTTTTGAATACTGATATTGTATCTTGCAAACTTGCTGAACCATTTATCAGTTTTAATAGTTTTGTAGTGTATTCCTTAGGATTTTCTTTCTTTTTTTTTTTTTTTTGAGACAGAGTCTCACTTTATTGCCCAGGCTAGAGTGAGTGCTGTGGCATCAGCCTAGCTCACAGCAACCTCAAACTCCTGGGCTCAAGCAATCCTGCTGCCTCAGCCTCCCAAGTAGCTGGGACTACAGGCATGTGCCACCATGCCCGGCTAATTTTTTTTTTCTATAGGTATTAGTTGGCCAATTAATTTGTTTCTATTTATAGTAGAGATGGGGTCTCGCTCTTGCTCAAGCTGGTCTCGAACTCCTGAGCTCAAACGATCCGCCCATCTCGGCCTCCCAGAGAGCTAGGATTACAGGCGTGAGCCACCGCGCCCGGCCAGGATTTTCTATATACGAGATCATATCATCTGCAAATAGTTTTACTTCTTCCTTTCCAGTCTGGATATCTTTTATTTCTTCTTCTTGCCTAATTGCCCTATTCATGGATCTATACAATGAATTATTTGGCCGTAAAAAGGAACGAAATACTGATAAATAGTACAACATGAATAAACCTTGAAAACATCATGCTAAATGACAGCCAGTAACAAAAGACCATGTATATTATTTCATTTATATGAAATGTTCAAAATAGGCAAACCTATAGAGATAGGAAGTAGACTAATAGTAGCCTTAAGAAATGTCAGGTGGGAAATGATGTGAAGATAGGATAATACCTAAAGGGTATTGGTTTTTTAAAAATTGTGGGAAAATATACGATTTAGAATTTGTTTTTCTAGGTGATGAAAGTATTATAAAATAGTGGAAATTGTTATATATAACTGTGAATATACTAAAAACCATCCAATTTTATACTTTGATAAATTTTATGATGAGTGAATCATGCTTTAATAAAGCTGATAAAAGAAAAAAAGAAAGTGGGGGAAAACCCCACAAATTGCTGGTCCCTACTCCTGGGTTTCAGATTCAGTAGGTCTGGGGTGAGGCTGATGCTGCTAATCTGGGAACTACACTTTGAGAGCCACTGCATTAGCTCAGAGAACTGATAGCTTCCTGAGGAGCCTCAAAATAGTTTTCTACTGTTCTTCAGAGACACAGGGCTAACTCGGGTTTGTACCTGGTTCTTACATTAAGGTCCTGACATATTTTAATCCTATCTTAGTTTTCAAATAGGTAAGTGGACCTAGAGGGAGGTTTCTTTGGTATATCTTCAAAGATCTATTGGATACATGCTAAAATACTCTTCACTTCATAAAGAAATACTACTTACAGAAGATTTCAAGTAATACCCTTATTTTAATAGTGCAAAAAATAATCTGTTTTCCAGTTAGTGAAGAAAACCTTCCAAAAAATTTATGAAAATAACCAATACTGTGAACAAAAAAACCACAAATAGCTAGGTAAATATTACAATTATGAACTAATATCACAAATCCAAGAAAGCAGAGACCATCATTACAAGCCAAATCATTCTTGGAGCTGGTTGTTCCAGGTTACTAAAATGCATAAAACAAAACTTCTACTGTTTACACTTATGGAAAAGAAATAAAACAGTCCTAATAAGAAAGCTAATTTAACCTTCATGGAAATAGACCATACTGATGACTTTAAAGTTTTTCCACGGAGTTTATGGAAACAGGGAACATCTACATCTTGATTTTTATAGCAAATGAGTTTTGTGTTGACTTTTGAAGGTTAAAAGACCATGTGATCTTTTGATGGACAGCTCAGAAGTAAAAACCAATCAAGAGGGAAGATAACATTCCTGGTACCCATAGGGCTTTAATCCTAAAGTGTAAAGCAAAATTTTAAGATAAATTAGTTTAAAAATGTAAATATATTTTAGTTTAGAATATAAAACACAAAATTTATTCTGATTATGATTTGACTAAAGTTTGAGTAAAAGTTTTTTCATATTTGCCTAACTCAGAGATAATATTGCTCATTTAATAATCAATGGATATTATTTTTGTATAGGAGGAGGGTATGGCTTCAGGAACCAATACTTATAACAAGTTTATTATTTTATTATTACTGCCAGAAATTGATAATGTTTTAGATATGATATTGTTTGAAGTATCATTATTTAATAAAAGATTGAGAATCTTGCCCTAAAGTATCCTTCAGAAAGATGTAAGCTGCCTAGGCTGAAGGTTATCTCTATATTGTATCTCTACATGAATTTCTATATACATCTCCTTATTACATGACAAACACAAAAACATTAATATATTTACATATGTATATGGACCCAAATGAATCAACTTTCCCTACAAAAATTATACTTATTAAGCAAACATTAATGGATACTATAGACTAAAAGGCAGGGCCCTCAAAAGAAGATGGCAACCATTCCAATAGGTGAATACTATCGCTTTCTCTTAACAGCGTTTTTGAAATGGAGAAAAAGAAAGAAGAACAGTTTGTAGACACTCTTGTCTCTACTCCAGAAATATTTGCTGGGCAGCAGCCAGGCCACCTAAAAATCAAAGCTCTATATATGGAAAAATGGCTAATGTTTTTGTCATTGGTAACAACTCTTCTTAAACTTAAAAGTTATTCCTTAGGGTTTGTATTAAAGCAGAGAGCCCTACTTTAGTTAGGGAAATTTTCCCCAAGTGTCTTACTACTAAACCTTTGGTACAAAGATACACAAGCTGATAACAGGCTATTTGAGGCCTTTTCTCATTCCTGACTGTAAAGACTTAAAAATTAACCATACAATATAACTATCACATCATCAGAAGGACTTTTACTAGGGTGTATACGTACTAAAGAAAAAGGTTACAGAGCAATGGAGACCCTGACATAATGTCATTAAGTACATTCTAGTTGACTGTTACACAGCTATAGTCCAGGCGTCTAGTGGAAGAAATGGCAGTCGTGAAGCAGATCTTGGTAAATTTGCTTGACTACATTCTTCAGGTAGTTGTCCTCCGGTGGCACTTTAGATAGAATGGGAGCAATTTCATCTTGGCTGGAAAGAACAAAAGGTTAATTTTTCTGGAATCTTATACTTGTCTCCAATTTAGTGGAATTTTATGTTCTTTTTTTTTTTTTTTTTTTTTTTTTGAGACAGAGTCTCACTTTATTGCCCAGGCTAGAGTGAGTGCCGTGGCGTCAGCCTAGCTCACAGCAACCTCAAACTCCTGGGCTCAAGCAATCCTGCTGCCTCAGCCTCCCAAGTAGCTTGGACTACAGGCATGCGCCACCATGCCCAGCTAATTTTTTCTATCTATATTAGTTGGCCAATTAATTTCTTTGTATTTATAGTAGAGATGGGGTCTCACTCTTGCTCAGGCTGGTCTCGAACTCCTGAGCTCAAAGGATCCGCCCACCTCAGCCTCCCAGAGAGCTAGGATTACAGGCGTGAGCCACCGCGCCTGGCTAGAATTTTATGTTCTTATACTTGGAGACAAGTATAAGATTGGAGACAATCTTATACTTGTCTCCAATTCAGTGGAATTTTATGTTCTTGTGGTTTCTCAGTCTCCTAGGAAGTGTATAGAGGCATTTCTGGGAATAACCGGACTATCCTGTTTGAAATGGGATTCCAAAACAAGGCCTAAGAAATAATTTTGATTGAGCCAAGAGAAAAAGTACAAAAAAGAACAATTTTGCATGTAATTGTAAGGTATTTTTTTGTTTTTTTTTGAGACAGAGTCTCACTCTGTTGCCCAGCCTAGAGTGCCCTGGCATCAGGCTAGCTCACAGCAACCTCAAACTCCTGGGTTCAAGTAATCCTTCTGCCTCTGCCTCCCGAGTAGCTGGGACTACAGGACAGGCATGCACCACCATGCCCAGCTAATTTTTTCTATATATTTTTAGTTGGCCAATTAATTTCTTTCTATTTTTAGTAGAGACAGGGTCTCACTCTTGCTCAGGCTACTTTCGAACTCTTGACCTTGAGCGATCCACCCACCTTCACCTCCCAGAGTACTAGGATTATAGGCGTGAGCCACTATGCCCACCCTTTTTTTTTTTTTACTATAAGTTGAGAGTTTATTTGGGCCAAGTGTGAGAACTGCAACACAGAAGCATAGATTCAAGGTGCCCTGAATAGATGTTCTGATTAGCAGAATTTTACAAGTGGTTTTTTTCTTTTATACAGAAAATACTAAGAACTTGAAGAATACAAGTGGGTTTTTCATTTTTGTTTTTAGAGACAGGGTCTCTCTATGTTGCCCAGGCTGGAGTGCAATGGCTATTCACAGGGATGGTCTCACTGCTGATCAGCATGGAAGTTTTGACCCACCCTATTTCTGACCTGGGCTGGGTCATGCCTCCTTAGGTAAACTGGTGGCACCACTCTTCCACCCTGCAACTCCCTCTACCAGGAGGTCCCCATGTTGATACTCAGCTTACTGTAGACACCAGGTCAGCATAGCACACTTACAGCCCAGAACTCAAGTGATCCTATTGCCTTAGCTTCCTGAGGTTATTTTGACCTAGCAGCTTTCTCTGGCTATAAAAATCTAGTGTTGGTGTTTGTTGATGGATTTGAAGTAGGCAAATTCTAAACTCGCCCATCTTCCAATCTGTCAGCAGTATGTCTAAAAAGTCACAAAATATAGCAAAGCCTAGTAGGAATAAGACATTTTTAGAAGTGTTTTGACTGCATGGCTTTTCAAATGATTATTCTGTTTTTAAGGCCACAGAAGTTGTTTATATGTGATCTGGGCTAAGTTTATAAAGGAATTTTTCCTTCTTGATTCCTGTTCTACCTAGAAGTGTTTTAAAAAGTGAAGCAGATATAAAAGAATAGACCAATGGTCTCCAGCATCCACTGGAGATAAAAATGAAGGTCAATGATTTTAAGAACAATTCTTCAAAACGAAGTCAGAGAGAACTGACATTTAGTTCTCACTGTGGTCCATCTATTTGCTGACCACTTTGAGGGATCTTTCAAATAAAATAAAAAAGGTGAAAAAGTAGTTGGGCGTCTTATCCTGTTGGCCCTTTACTCACCCAATGTTCCCAAGGTGATTTTGAATGGTGAAAGGCAATGGTACAGATGGATAATGGGCTGAGAGAGAGAAAGTTATTTCAAACTTTGCAAATGCTGCAGAGCTACAGAATAAAAGCTTCAATCTGTAAAAGACAAGATCCATAATTAAAAATGTAAAACAAAACTAGACTGAAACACAAATACATTTTCTTTTTACACTGACATGCCAAAATTAGTTGTAAATTATTTCTTGACCTTACCAAATGAACAAGGTAAAACATCTAGAACAAGATATTTTTTTTGGGGGGGGGGCAGAGTCTCACTCTGTTTCCCCAGGCTAGAGTGAGTGCCATGGCATCAGCCTAGCTCACAGCAACCTCAAACTCCTGAGCTCAAGCAAGCCTCCTGCCTCGGCCTCCCGAGTAGCTGGGACTATAGGCGTGTGCCACCATGCCTGACTAATTTTTTCTATATATTTTTAGTTGGCCAATTATTTTCTATTTTTAGTAGAGACGGGTCTCGCTCTTGCTCAGGCTGGTTTCGAACTCCTGACCTTGAGCAATCCACCTGCCTCGGCCTCCCAGAGTGCTAGGATTACAGGCGAGAGCCACCACACCAGGCTAGTTTAATAAGTTTTTTTT